>NW_021024904.1:0-31322 GCF_004153795.1 Camellia sinensis | reverse complement strand
TTTGTTTGAGAGGGCAAACTTTTCTGGGCGAATTTTAAAGTGGGCAGTAGAGTTGGGACAGTTTGACATCAAGTTCCAACCCAGAACCGCGATAAAGGCCCAAGCTTTGGCAGACTTTGTCGCAGAATTCACCCCAGGAAGTCATCATATCTGCCCAGTCGACCTGACTCATACAACCAAACTAGGAATAGAAATTGACGCCGGAATAGCGCAACCCCTAGTGCAGGATATTCAATCAGATTCCATGGTAGACCAGACTAAAGATAGCAAGGAAGAAGCAAACCAAGCTACACCGAACCAAGACTCACCAACAAATAAAGACTTGGTACAATCAGATAGCAAGGGGCAGACCGCAAGCATGGACCTTGAAGAAAACACCAGCAACATTCTTGACCCCACGACATCATCTGACCCCTCCACTTGCTGGAAATTGTTCGTTGGAGAGATGTGGAAGCTCTTTGTGGATGGAGCATCCAACCGGCATGGTGCAGGACTTGGCATAGTCCTCATCTCACCAGACGGCCTGGTTGTGGAGCAAGCAATCAACATTGGCTTCCTAGCATCAAACAACGAAGCGGAGTATGAAGCACTTCTTGCAAGACTCAAAACAGCATTCTGCATGAAGGCCACCGAACTAATGGTCTACAGCAACTCACAGCTGGTGGTAAACCAAATTTCTGGCGACTATGAAGCAAAGGATGATATGATGGCCAAGTACCAAGAATTGGTCAGAATAGAGATCAAGAAATTTGAAGTAGTGAGGATAGAACAGATTGGCAGGAAGGAAAACAGCAGAGCAGACGAACTAGCAGGCTTCGCTTCAATGGCAGATACTTCCATCCCTCATCCGTTGCTCATCGACTACTTACCAAGACCAAGCATTGAAGACCCTGAAGTAGAAGAGGTATGTTGCGCCGAGCTAGGCCCCTCCTGGATGGATCCCATCATACTGTTCTTAAAAGATGGCATCTTACCGGAAGCAAAGAAAGAAGCCAACAAAATTAGAGCAAAGTCGCAGCGATTTTGGCTCTCCCCATCTATGGCATTGTACAAAAAATCCTTCTCAGGACCTTATCTAAAGTGTGTCCACCCCAGAAAAGTAGAAGCATTCTTATTCGAAATACATGAGGGGGTGTGCGGAAGCCACCAAGGAGGAAGATCATTAGCTTACAGAGCCATTTCACATGGATACTGGTGGCCATACATGCAAGCAGACTCCGAGAAGTATGTGAAGAAGTGCGAGAAATGTCAGAAGTTCACACATCAAATACATCAGCCAGCCAGAGAACTCCTACCATTGACCAGCCCATGGCCCTTTGCAATGTGGGGCTTAGACATAGTAGGACCACTTCCAACAGCGCCCGGAAACAGGAAGTTCTTTCTCGCAGCAACAGACTACTTCACAAAGTGGGTGGAAGCAGAAGCATTGGCATCAATCAAGGAAAAAGATGTGAAGAAGTTCGTCTGGCAAAATATCATTACTCGATTCGGCATACCTAAAGCCCTCATATCAGACAACGGCACCCAGTTTGATGGCAAAATCTTTAGAAGCTTTTGTGAAGAATACAAGATAGAGTTCTACAATTCTACACCAGCATATCCTCAAGCAAATGGTCAAGCAGAAGCATCAAACAAGGTTGTCTTGGATGGACTGAAGAAAAGGTTAGAGAAGGCAAAAGGAAAGTGGGCGGAGGAACTTCCTCATGTTTTATAGGCTTACCGTACCACACCTCAACGATCAACAGGAGAAACACCATTCTCCTTAGCCTATGACATGGAAGCAGTAATCCCACTGGAAGTTGGCCTCCCCACAATTCGAAGTGAAAATTTTGATCCAGACCTGAATGGAGAAGCCATAGCATTGGAGCTCGACCTCGCCGAAGAAAGAAGAGAAAAAGCACTAGTCCACATTGCCTCATATCAACAAGAGTTATCCAGGAAATACAACAAAACAGTGCATCCAAGGCAATTCAAAATCGGAGATTGGGTGCTGCGCAAAGTAATGGGAAACACCCTGGTGCCAGGAGATGGCAAGCTAGGGCCTAATTGGGAAGGTCCTTACAAAATGGTTGGGTTAGCAGGCAAAGGGGCATACCACCTAGAAGGCAAGGACGGCAAAGCAATCCCCGGGCCATGGAACACCGTCAATCTCAAGTTATTTTATTTTTAGCTTTCCCCTTACAAACATGTGTAATTTTCTTTTTCCTCAATAAAACAAGTCGATTCTTTTCAGCATAGTTGTTTTCTGTAAAAGTTAGTTTTAGTGAAGTTAGGAACATTGCAAACATTTTATTCTAAGCTGGCTGAAAAAACCAACTTAGAGGTTGGCTGGATTAAACCAACACCTTTCCTAAGCCCAAGATAAGGATCCAGGCTGCAGGACGTTTGGTCGGAATAACCAAACACTTTACTTTAGGTTGGCTGGAAAAACCAATCTAAAGGTTGGCTCGAAAAATCAACACCTTTCCTAAGCCCAGGATAAGGATCCAGGCAGGACGTTTGGTCGGAATAATTAAACATTTTATTCTAAGTTGGCTGAAAAAACTAACTTAGAGGTTGGCTAGAATAGACCAGCACCTTTCCTAAGCCCAGGATAAGGATCCAGGCTGCAGGACGTTTGGTCGGAATAACCAAACACTTTACTTTAGGTTGGCTGGAAAAACCAATCTAAAGGTTAGCTGGAAAAACCAACACCTTTCCTAAGCCCAGGATAAGGATCCAGGCTATAGGACGTTTGGTCAGAATAACCAAACATTTTATTCTAAGTTGGCTGAAAAAACTAACTTAGAGGTTGGCTGGATTAAACCAACACCTTTCCTAAGCCCAGGATAAGGATCCAGGCTGCAGGACGTTTGGTCGGAATAACCAAACATTCTATTCTAAGTTGGCTGGAAAAACTAACTTAGAGGTTGGCTGGATTAAACCAACTTTTGTTACTCTTCAGCCAAAGTAAGGGTATGGCTGAAGACATGGTTGGCTGGATTGAACCAACTTTTGTTACTCTTCAGCCGAAGTAAGGGTATGGCTGCAGAGTGGTTGGCTGGATTAAACCAACTTTTGTTACTCTTCAGCCGATGTAAGGGTATGGCTGAAGAGTGGTTGGCCGGATTAAACCAACTTTTGTTACTCTTCAGCCGAAGTAAGGGTATGGCTGAAGAGTGGTTGGCTGGATTAAACCAACTTTTGTTACTCTTCAGCCGAAGTAAGGGTATGGCTGAAGAGTGGTTGGCTGGATCAAACCAACTTTTGTTACTCTTCAAGCCAAAGTAAGGGTATGGCTGAAGACATGGTTGGCTAGATTAAACCAACTCTTATTACTCTTCAGCCGAAGTAAGGTTATGGGCTGAAGAAATGGTTGGCTGGATTAAACCAACTTTTATTACTCTTCAGCCGAAGTAAGGATATGGCTGAAGAGTGGTTGTCTAGATTAAAACCAACTCTTATTACTCTTCAGCCGAAATAATGGTTTGGGCTGAAGAAGTGGTTGGCAGGATTAAAGCAACTCATTGTACTCTTCAGCCGCAGTATTTATATCAGCTAAAGAGTGGTGGGCAAGTCAGCCTAGTCAGATTGATAAGCTAGGACCGGAATAAAGTATTTAAACTGGAATAACAATTAGTACAAAAGAAGATGATTCTCATTAATCAAAGTTCAAAGCGATTACAAGGGAGGGGCTCCCAGCCCGGTTACAAGTCGAAGCAAAAAGAAGAAAAAGAAAAAATACAAAATAAGCTAAAAAGGTCATCTATTTCGACATCCAGATCGGCATCAACCTGAAGTCCGGTTTCAGACGAAATTACAGTTTGAGTTGGGAGCTCGGTCTCGGCCTGGAGCTCGGTTTCAGCAGGTTGCTCAATGGTCAGATCTTCTACCGCAGGCTCCGCCCGAACTGATTGGTTAGCTGGAACATGTCAACCGGAGTGTCAGTTGGCTCATTCTCTTCATCGTCGTCGTCAGACGCTTCAAGGAATTGCTTCTGAAGATCGGCTGCATACTCTGCCAGTGAGACCAGAATAAAATACTGCGAAGCATTGTAGACCTCAGTGTCGGGACTGCAACCGAGCTGATCCACGGCACCCCTCCAGCCGCACTTGAAGAACAAGTCCTTCGCAGCTTCACACTACTGGATGTATGCAGCTTCGCCTGCTTTGAAGCCCTTCAGCTCGGCATCTTCAGCTTTCTTCTTCAAAACGTGTATTTCGGCGTCCTTAACACCCTTAAGTTTTGCCAGTTCCCGCAAATACTTGTCTTTCATCTCGGTTAGCACTCTTTGTTTGTCAATATTAGCTGAGGTAACTAGTCCGGTTAGACGAGTTATCTCGGCCTCCAGCTCGGTCGTCCTCTGTTGGGATTGATTTAGTTTGGCAGTCTTGGCTTCGGCTTCCGCCATGGCTTGCCTAGTTGTTTTCCTTAGCTCCAACACTCGCCTGTGAGTGATATTGTTTTTCTGAATGGCCTGCAAAAGAATTGTTTCTTTTTAACCGAGCTAAAACTTGGAAGAATTAGAAAGATCGAAAAAACCTACTTACCAGAATCATTGATTTTGTTGAAGACCAGATGGACTTCAGTTCGGTGTTTAGTTGGTTGTGGTGGTGCTCCATGTCTTTTGGAAGACACACACTCTTGGCCAGATTGAAGGCCAGTACGTGATCCTTCTCTGCGACCACCGAGTCGGTGTCCTGGATATCTCGGTTTTGGAAAGTGAGCTTGGGTGCCCACTTGGAAGAGCTAGATTGGTCGGATTGCTCCGGCTGAGGGCTCGGTGGAAGGCTTGGTGGCATAAGAATGGTCTCATCTTCGTCCACAAGGCGTTGCTCGGTTTGGCTAGTTCGGGCACGCTTGTTCACCCAAGATGAAGAAGGCTGTTGAGAAGGAAGGGCCACAACGGTCTGTTGCGTTTGGCTTGGTGGCGGTACTTCGGGTCTGTTGGTTTCGGTCAAGAGGGCCCTGACTCTGTTTCTCTTGGCCATTTCTTGTTCGGCTGTGAGAGGGACCAGGATAATTTGGGGCAAAGTTGGGTCCGGTTCTGGGGCGTCCTCAAGCAGAAAATCTGTTACTCTGGCTTTTCGGCGACTGCTGTAACGGTATGTCGGCTCAAAATTAAGAAGTTTGGCCCAACTTCTTTCTGGAAAACGAAGTGCGGCGCGGATAGTGTTCAAATTGGGGTAACTGTACAAGGATTGAAGATGGGCTGAATCTGCATAAAGAAGACAAACTGTTAGTTTGGTTCAAGAATAGGTAACCGAAATAAAACAAAGCATGCCAACAAACCGAAGTAAATTATACCAGGTTCGCCTTTATTCCAGTTTATACTTCGGCTAGGGATCTGGGCTTGCTGGTCTTCAAAATTGCCAGACACCCAAAAAAAGTCATCATCATTCAAGTCTTTGTCCAGTGTGTTTTTTATTATTTTTTCTCGGTGGCGGCGTATTCTAAGATAGTAAACCCAGCCGTCTTCTTTTGACCCTATGGAGTACTGGTGGAAGATTTCGGCTAAGCCAAGGTTAATGCCAGCTCAGCGGTTTAGTTCGGATATGCCCATTATAATGCGGTATGAGTTGGTGGAAAGCTGGGTTGGGCATATTCTCGTTTGCCTAAGGAATTCGCAAATTAAGGGTTAGACTGGAAATCTTAGTCCGGTTTCTATTATTGATAAAAGGGTAAAGGGTACAAAGCCCTGGTTTCCCCAAGGTATAACATCTTTTTTGGCTAAGGTTAGGTGGACATAGTCAGGGATGTTATAATCCCTTCGGAATTCGGCCAAGCCACCCGGAGTGTTTACTAAAAGCCTATACTTCCCCATTTATTTTATAAGTTATGAATAAATTAAAAGTTGCGTTAGCCCAATCGAAGACTGGTGCTGTGTAGCCCGGTTGAGCGCCCAAAGGAGTATCTGGGCAACCTAAGTCTGCAAAGTGAAAAACAAAGGTGTTAAGCACAGTTTGCTGGACCGTGCTACAGAATAAGAAACAAGAAAAAAGAAGTCCTACTTCGGCTATGTAGGATGTTACAGGTTCTATCTTGGTTTCAACAAGGTGCTTGGTAGCTCGGATGGATTAGTAGGTAATGTTAGACCGGTTGAACGCCTAGGGGCAGCTTTTTAAGTTCGGTCTAAAAAACTAAGAAAGTTGGTTTAGCCCCAAAGACCTAGATCGGTCGAAATTAAGGTTTCCCAGTATGCTAAGTGCAAACTTAGTTCGGTTGGATACCCCGGCTAAGGTCTATCAAGAAGTGGTTTGACTTACTAAAACTACTGGTACCAACATGGAGTGCTAGTTCGGTTAAGTAGTCTGATAGAATGACATTGACTACAAACTACTTTTTAGTTCGGTCATATGGTAATTATGGATCAAACTAAGTGTTCTGCAGACAGTTTCATGAAGTTTATGGGGTTCTTATAAAGTTCTTTCCTAGAAAACGCAAGGTAGAGCAAGAATATATGTTTTGCAAAAACAGAAACAGTGTGCCAAGAATGAAAGAAAGCAAATGCAAAGACCACAAAAGTAAAACATGTTTGAAAAACTTACCAGGTGAAGAGAAGGAAACAGAAGTAGAAAATAGCAGCAAGCACGAGCTTCACAGTTGCAAAGGATGGAGAACAATGGAGGCAAAAAGAGAGAGAGAGAGAAGAGCTTGAAACAGTAAAATGATTGATGAGGGTGATTCAAAGGACGAAAGTGTTGTTTTGGAATATAGGAAGGATGAAAACGCGCGGGGCTGTTCAAATTTTGCGGAGTACGAGGGCGGCGCGACAGCTGTAGTAAGCCAATACCAGCATGCCACGTGTCATAGGGATGAGAATCGATTCAGTTTCTGTGATTGAAGGGACGTTCTGACCGGACAAGCACAACTCGGCTTAAGTTTAGCTCGGCTGGGAGGGTTAAAAGTATATAGCTCGGCTTTAAAGGCTCAAGAGTTTTAGCTCGGCTGGAAAGGCTAAAGGGTTTTTTAGCTCGACTGCAAAAGTAAAACTTTGGCCCGGTTTATAGACAGGTAATCCCTATCATGCTACGCAGATGGAATTAAGGGGCAATTGAGAGGGTAATTTATATACGAATTGGGCCGAGCTGGGCCTTTATGGGCCTCAGTACGAAGGGCTGAGTAAAGAATTCATAAAGTTACTCCGGTCTTGGAGAGGCTTAAAGTTAGTTCGGACTCAAGCCCAGAAGGTAGACCGGTCCGACGGACCCTTGATGTTAGTCCGGTTGAAGGACGCTATGTAGTTAGACCGGTTTAAGGATGCTTTGAACTTATACCGGTCATGGCGCAGTGAAACAAGATCGGTCTAAAACTTGATAAAAGATAGTTCGGTTTTGGGATACTATGATTTGTTGAAAACTATGGACAGAGAACCGAACTAGGTATGGTTCGGCTAAGCATAGTCGTGATTACTTCGGTCGTATGGTAGGTCGGCCATGGAAGAACCATCTCACTTGGTTTAAGCAGTGAAGGGGGTGTTGAAGGATAAGCATTATCCTTCAGGAGTATGAATCCTAGGAGGACTCTGCATGGAGGAGTAAAAGTCCTACTAGGATTGTGCCACGCAAAACCTATAAAAGCTCACAAACATCACCTATGGAGAGGTAGCACACAACTTTGATTCTTGAATACACAGAGCTTCCGTCTTTGTCCATTTTTCTGACTTAGGCATTGGAGGGGTTTCCGGCACACACCCGCCGGCTAGCTCACGTTTGTGTTTTCAAGGAGTAAAGCGACGACGTTTGGAGGAGCGCAGACTTGATCAGCAGGATTATACGAGAAGGTTTATTTCTTTCCCATACATTAAGTTACACGAATTAGGAATTAAGATTATTATAAATTAAATTTATTTGTGAGGTGTTTAATCGAATATGCAATTTATTGATGGAAATCTTGAGCTGAGCTGAAATTGAAGGCCTTAATGGTATGAGAAGCCAAAATTGATGATGGAAATAAGTTTAATTTGATATTTGGAGCCTTTTGAAAGTTTGATTAAAAATTTGATTCAAATTTGTAACGCCCCCAAAATAATAACATTAAACCATCAATTAAGACATTTATTGACGTACAAAATATCTACATTCTTCTATTAATCAGAGTTTCATTACAAAAGTATTACATGTTAACAACAAAAGCAAAACGCCCTACGGGCTTGCAGCTTTCCAAGTTAACACTTGGTTACAACAAAAGAGTGCTAACTCATCTACACATTAAGCCCTTGGCTTAAATATACATGTAATACATCAAAAGAAACTAAACAGCAAAAAAAATCTGCTCCCATCTAGCCTCCCAAGCTATGTCCTTGGAGGTGGCATGCTACCTGCACCTTAAAATTATATTCCCATATAAGGTGAGCCACAGCCCAGAAGAAATACACTAAACCAACCATGAACAATGACTAAAAGATTAGCAATTGATAGATGGCCAATACTGATACATCCACATAAATCACATTTCATGTCATACTACTTATGAGTCCAAGTTACTTTTCATTTTCCCTTTTCAACAGATAAGCATATTAGCTCTATCATCATCTCAACAGATATGTATGAAAACTATATCTCACATTCACAGATAAGCATATAAGCTATATCCACATTTCTCACAATTAATTATCCCAATTAATCAAACAATGTAATTAGGTCATTTTCCATAATTAACATTACAACCCTTAGGTCCCATTTCCATCAATGATTCAACGGTTATTCCATTCCTTTATGCTAAACATGCATCTAGGTTCATTATAAATAAAATCCCAACTTTTGTAAAATAACACAAAAGCCCCAAACTTTCACAAAATTACCAAACCAACCCCAACATCTCAAAATACTAAAATTTAAAGACAAAATCCATAGAGAGGAGTAGGATATCCCTACCTCAAATTCGGAGCCCCAAGGGAGAAGATGACAAAACCCAACGTGCTCCAAATCTTGAAATTTTCAGATTAAAAAGTAGCCCTCGATGATCAACAACCTTTTTGTAAAGGCCAAAGGTGAGCAAATCACTCCTACTAGATCAAAACCTAGAGAGAAGGTAGAGTTCTAGAGTGAGAGGCTCAACAATGGTGTTTTTGGAAAAGTATGAGAGAGAAGAGAAAGTGAAAAAGTGATTTGAAAAGTCAAAACTAGGAACTTAAACCCAGTCGCCCCGCTCGAGCGTCACTCACAGACTCCCGCTCGAGCGTCAACCATCCCGCTCGAGCGGCGGATGCACACTCCCAGAACTTTTACAGAACTAGGTCTCTGCTCGAGCGTCAACTCTCCCGCTCGAGCGTCACACACAGAACCCCGCTCGAGCAGCCAATCCCACGCTCGAGCTTCCAACACTGCACAAGAAATACTGGATGGGTGCAATTCTCGCTCGAGCGCCAAAACCCCTGCTCGAGCGGACAGGTCAAAATCTAGACAACTAGTTTTGGTTTCTAAACTCAACCAACTTGTAACAAGCCTGCCCAACACACCCCATAACTCAAATACAAAGCAAAAAGGATGTAAACAAGATAATAATCAACTACCAACATCCACGGACACATGTCCGAATCACTGTACAACAAGGGTAAATCCGGGATTGCTATAACCTCCCCCCCTTAAAGAATTTCATCCCCGAAATTAAGTACAAGTTTTCAACAACAGGTTTTCCTCCATTTCAAACAATGTTACATTTTAACATTCAACAATTCGACCCATTACCGGTCATCCCATCCCTTTAACAAGAGGCATTTCACAATATGTGATCAATATATGTACGTTCAACATGCATCAACATTACGCATTTCCTTTCCAATTTCAACAATATATTCAACATATATGATGTTACATTCAACTTCCATATGAGGCGAGTTCCAAAACATACTTCCAATAAACCAAAACATTTTCAATGTTTCACAACTTAAGACATATATAAAAGCTCTTAAGTTCAACAATAGTTCAAAATTTAAATACAGGATTACATATCAACAAACAAGTCCGGATACTTCTCACGGACTTCCAACTCACGTTCCCAAGTGGCTTCCTCCACTCCGTGATGTTTCCACAAGACTTTCACCAAAGGAATGGTCTTGCCACGCAGGACCTGATCCCGTCTATCCAAGACCCGAACCGGTCTCTCCTCATACGAGGCATCCTCGTCTACCTCTAAATCGGTCCAATCCAATACATGTGATGGATCTGGATCATACTTCCGAAGCATACTCACATGAAACGCGTCATGAACTCCGAACAACTGCGGCGGTAAAGCTAACCGATAAGCAACCTCGCCAACCCTCTCAAGGATCTCAAAAGGACCAATAAACCGAGGGGATAACTTCCCACTCTTCCCAAACCTCATCAAACCTCGCCTAGGTGATATCTTCAGAAAGACATGATCACCTACCTAGGCATATAAGCTCTACCCATATTCTCAACAGAGATGTATAACAACAATATCCACATTCACAGATAAGCATATGAGCTATATCCACATTTCACAACAGATATGTACAATAACAATATCCCACATTCAGATAAGCATATGAGCTATATCCACATTTCACAACAGATATGTACAATAACAATATCCCACATTCAGATAAGCATATGAGCTATATCCACATTTCACAACAGATATGTACAATAACAATATCCCACATTCAGATAAGCATATGAGCTATATCCACATTTCACAACAGATATGTACAATAACAATATCCCACATTCAGATAAGCATATGAGCTATATCCACATTTCACAACAGATATGTACAATAACAATATCCCACATTCAGATAAGCATATGAGCTATATCCACATTTCACAACAGATATGTACAATAACAATATCCCACATTCAGATAAGCATATGAGCTATATCCACATTTCACAACAGATATGTACAATAACAATATCCCACATTCAGATAAGCATATGAGCTATATCCACATTTCACAACAGATATGTACAATAACAATATCCCACATTCAGATAAGCATATGAGCTATATCCACATTTCACAACAGATATGTACAATAACAATATCCCACATTCAGATAAGCATATGAGCTATATCCACATTTCACAACAGATATGTACAATAACAATATCCCACATTCAGATAAGCATATGAGCTATATCCACATTTCACAACAGATATGTACAATAACAATATCCCACATTCAGATAAGCATATGAGCTATATCCACATTTCACAACAGATATGTACAATAACAATATCCCACATTCAGATAAGCATATGAGCTATATCCACATTTCACAACAGATATGTACAATAACAATATCCCACATTCAGATAAGCATATGAGCTATATCCACATTTCACAACAGATATGTACAATAACAATATCCCACATTCAGATAAGCATATGAGCTATATCCACATTTCACAACAGATATGTACAATAACAATATCCCACATTCAGATAAGCATATGAGCTATATCCACATTTCACAACAGATATGTACAATAACAATATCCCACATTCAGATAAGCATATGAGCTATATCCACATTTCACAACAGATATGTACAATAACAATATCCCACATTCAGATAAGCATATGAGCTATATCCACATTTCACAACAGATATGTACAATAACAATATCCCACATTCAGATAAGCATATGAGCTATATCCACATTTCACAACAGATATGTACAATAACAATATCCCACATTCAGATAAGCATATGAGCTATATCCACATTTCACAACAGATATGTACAATAACAATATCCCACATTCAGATAAGCATATGAGCTATATCCACATTTCACAACAGATATGTACAATAACAATATCCCACATTCAGATAAGCATATGAGCTATATCCACATTTCACAACAGATATGTACAATAACAATATCCCACATTCAGATAAGCATATGAGCTATATCCACATTTCACAACAGATATGTACAATAACAATATCCCACATTCAGATAAGCATATGAGCTATATCCACATTTCACAACAGATATGTACAATAACAATATCCCACATTCAGATAAGCATATGAGCTATATAAAGGTAACACAGAACATTAGCACATTTATAAATGTGCCGAAACTAAACACTCACGTTCTATGGTCAAACAAATCATCTATACGGGGCATAGGGTACTTATTCTTGACCGTAGCCCGATTCAACTTCCGGTAGTCTATACACAATCTCAAGGCACCGTCTTTTTTTTTAGCAAAGAGGGCAGGTGCTCCCCACGGTGAAACACTAGGGCGAACAAAACCCTTATCTAGCAATTCCTGGAGCTGAACTTTCAACTCAACCAACTCCACTGGAGCAAAACGGTAAGGTGCCATAGAAATCGGCGCCGTGCCGGGCACTAAATCAACAGAGAACTCTACCTCCCGATGAGGTGGCAAACTAACAAGATCCTCGGGAAAGACGTCCGAGTACTCACAAACTACCCTCGGCAAAACAACCTGGGTTTCATCACACTCACCACTCTCAAAGCTAGCAAGTAGACCACTAAGCTCACTTCGCCCTCGCGAATCATACCCCGGTGGTAAAACACAACCAACCCGGTCTCCCAAGAAATGGAACCACTCCCCGCTCAAGGTACATAACGTGACCCTCTGGCGGTAGCAATCGATAACAGCCCGGTATGACGATAACCAGTCCATACCCAAAATAACATCAAAACCCAAGCTGAAGTGTAACAATGCTTACCTTTGCATAGGCTGTTTTTGTGCTATATTTTCAATTATCCAGTGATGATCATCGTCATATGTATATGACCCAGATTTTCTTGTAAAAAAATAAATTTAAGTAAACAAGAATAAGAATATCAAGGTCATCAGATATTTGGGTTGCACTCTGACAGTGCTTTGAGGTTTACATTTGGAGCATTTCTTTTCATCTAGATGCTATATTCATTTTCTTTTTCATAAGCGTAGTAGATTTTAAGTTGCCTATCTTTTTTCACTAGACATCAAATGGTATCTTCTCTATTACAAATTACAAACAGAGAGATAATAAAATTATTTTCTTCTTTTATTGTTTGTTTAGTAGAAGTGTGCAATTGTGAGGTTATGCATTTCTGTGTTCAAACCAATTATCAACAATAAGTATGCACTTTAGAGAGAGAAATTTGTCACAAAAGGACGATGTATGGAAGTAGAGCATAAATGGTGTCTTTTTAACATAGTTTAGGTGCTGTGGGACATTGTTCTATATTTTGGGATCATTTTAGGTTATCTAATCACTCAAGTTCCAGCTAGACTTTTGTCTTGGGGTCATCCTTGGCTGTGGCCTGTGCTACTGCTTTGGCTGCCTTGGTTGTGGCCAGTGCTGCTGCCTTGGTTACGACCTGGGCTTCAACCTGTGCTGCTGCCTTGGCTGCGGCTTGTGCCACGGCCTATGCTGTGGCCTTTCCAGGTACCCCAGCCTTGGCCGCGCACATGCAAGTTAGGCCTTGGCCTTGGCAAGTGACGCAGCCTTGGTTGGAGCCTTGGCTTTGTGCATGCAAGCCAGGTTGCAGCCTTGGCAGTGCCGCAATCCAGGCTGAGCGCATCCAAGTGAGAACACGGCCTTGGCATGTGCCACCGCCTAGGCCACGCACTTGCAAGTGAGGCCGCAACCTTGCCAAGTGCCATAGCCTTGTTGCACGCATGCAAACAAGGACGCGGCCTTGTTGTGTGCCACGTGCGTGATAGCCCGAACTGCGGCGCTGACAATTACCGCAGCCTTGGCCACGGTGCAGGCCGCGCGCTTAATACCCAGGCCACAACCTTGCCAAGTGTCATAGCCCAAGCCATCGTGCAAATGAAAGACTTCGTTCAGCACGTGCTGTCGACGCATAACTTATCGTAAAGTGTTAGCATTCCGCTTAGGACATAGGAATTTTGTTTCGGTAAGCACGCAAATCGTTTTTTTGTGTCAAGTCACACACTTGGGCTATATTACTTGTTTCCCAGCCTCGGGGGCAATTGGTCACGAAAAGGGCGGGGAGGGACGAATCGGAGCGACGCAATGCTGAATCTCAATGGATCGTGGCAGCAAGGCCACTCTACCACTTACAATACCCCATCGCGTATTTAAGTCATCTGCAAAGGATTCTACCCGCCACTCTAGATAGGAATTGTACTTCAAGGCGGCCCGTACGACTCATCTGCCACGCGGGCTTCACCAATGACACGTACCTTTGGGGGCTGGATGCCCCCTACTGCGGGTTGGCAAGCGGGCGGCGAGCACGTGTGTCGCTTCTAGCCCGGATTTTGACTTAGAGGCATTCAGTCATAATCCAGCGCACGGTAGCTTCGTGCCACTGGCTTTTCAACCAAGCGTGATGACCAATTGTGCGAATCAACGGTTCCTCTCGCACTAGGTTGAATTACTATTGCGACACAGTCATCAGTAGGGTAAAACTAACCTATCTCACGACGGTCTAAACCCAGATCACGTTCCCTATTGGTGGGTAGAAAGTCTCGCGCGAGCGTGAAAATTTACGCTCATGCTATGTTATTGTAAATTGCTATTCGAGACCTAACTACAATTTCAATCAATATCAGCAAGCACAAATATGACCAACAACATTGATGATATGAGTTACAAAACTACATCTTTAAAAGGTTTAATTATGTTGTTTCCTTTCTCTCTCTCTCTCTCTCTCACACACACACACAATCAGTCAATCAATCAATGTGATATATTTTGAGCACATTTCACCTCACTGCCCAAGTGCAACAAAGGTGACCATTACAAGCTGAAGTGTAACAATGCTTACCTTTGCGTAGGCTGTTTTTGTGCTATATTTTCAATTATCCAGTGATGATCATTGTCATATGTATATGACCCAGATTTTCTTGTAAAAAAATAAATTTAAGTAAACAAGAATAAGAATATCAAGGTCATCAGATATTTGGGTTGCACTCTGACAGTGCTTTGAGGTTTACATTTGGAGCATTTCTTTTCATCTAGATGCTATATTCATTTTCTTTTTCATAAGCGTAGTAGATTTTAAGTTGCCTATCTTTTTTCACTAGACATCAAATGGTATCTTCTCTATTACAAATTACAAACAGAGAGATAATAAAATTATTTTCTTCTTTTATTGTTTGTTTAGTAGAAGTGTGCAATTGTGAGGTTATGCATTTCTATGTTCAAACCAATTATCAACAGTAAGTATGCACTTTAGAGAGAGAGAAATTTGTCACAAAAGGACGATGTATGGAAGTAGAGCATAAATGGTGTCTTTTTAACATAGTTTAGGTGCTGTGGGACATTGTTCTATATTTTGGGATCATTTTAGGTTATCTAATCACTCAAGTTCCAGCTAGACTTTTGTCTTGGGGTCATATTGGATATTGACAATCTCCTCTAAATGTATGCCATGCCTCATGCTACATTGTTTCTCCAAGATAACAACAATCAAAAGAGTAGTAAGAACAAATAAAAAAAGTAGCAATTAAATGTATAGCATCTAAGGACTCCAGTAAAGAAGGCCAAGCAAGCAAAAATAAAGACATGGTTTCAAGGAATAACCTACTAAGAACAAGTGCTACAACATTCTCCGAAACACAAACAAAAGGAAGCATGGACGACGCTGGTTGGTTTATTGGTAAATTGCTAATTAGTCTTATATTGTAGAGACTTCTTATTTTCATTATGCTCTTTAGTTAAGTACACTATGTTAATAGACGTTTGATGTACTCTTTTTCATTAATACGTATATAATCACAAGAAGCTTTCATAAAACATGCCACATGCAACATATGTGCACAAAAATTAGTATATATATATTTAGTTAAATTTTACATACCTTTTGGGAATGTTGTGGATCATAACTGTTGTGCGGTTGTCTTCCACTTGCATTATGCGAGTAATGTCAATTTGGTATTCTTCCATACATGAACTAGTTTCCTCGTTTTCAAAATCTGAAAGGTTGATATCAACTAAGCACACATGTTTTCATAAAAATAAAAAGGTAAAGTAACTTTTACCTCCTTGTAAAGGAATAATTCCAACTGAAACTGGTCTTGTGATTAAGAGTGGTGAGGCATCAGAAACATATCACTACCTAATGAATAGAAAAAAATCTAATTGGCAATAATCATACCGGGAAAACTTGTTGAGCTATTAGCAAAGCTGCTTTCTTGCACATATGGATCAGATCCATCTTGTATAAAATCTGAAATTTTAAAATCAGTTAAACATGCATGTTTTGAAAAAAAAATCCCGTAGTTTAGATAGTATGTTTTGAGTTGTCCTAATCACTAACCAAGGAGCTTAAAGATCCTAAACTAATGTAAATGACTTCAAGTTTAGATTATGTTTTGAGTTGTCCTATTCACTAATCAAGGAGCTTAAAGAACTTAGACTAATGTTCTTCACAATTTGATGTTAAGTCAGAAATGTTAATTAAGATTAGTGATAACGAAGTAGGATTAATTAGTCCTAATCAAGATTAATTAAACTAATTGGAGTGATTAAGATCTAACCTTGATTAATTAACACTAAGCTTGATTAGCTAAGCTAAGGAGAGAGGATTAGAGATTTGGTGAAGCATGCAAGAAGGGGAACCATCCACAAAGGAGGCGCATACACACACCACACCTAGGTTCCTTACACCTCCTACTCAGAAGATTAGGCTAGGTTGCACCCTTGAGAGACAAGTGTCTCTCTTCAATTATATATTAAAAAATTCAGCTTAGAGGAGAGAGAAATTGCTGGAAGTTTGAAAGCAAGAAAAGAGGTGACAGGAAGAAGAAAAGAGAAAGAAAAGGAAGAATAGGAATTTGAGCTTGAAGATCTTGAACCTTAGCACCCGAACCATTGAGTTGAAGTAAGTTCTTCACCATATCCTTTGTTTTGATCATCACGACTAGTAAAAGTTGGGGAAAGATTAAGTTATGGTGAAGTTAAAAGAGATTAGGGAGATGAGAATTCTTGATGAAAAACTATGTTTTGATCTTGTCACTTTGAAATAAATAATGTTTTCATGTTTTTCTACAAGTTTTGGATGTTTTACAATAAGTTTTCATAGTCCCAAGCCTTAGAAATGAGAAGAGAAGACCTTGCACAAGCTAGGAAATTAGAAATAGAACACAAGATTCAACATTGCATGAATCTGCACGTGCCCCAATAATCACCGCAATTGCGGCAAGGGTCCCCGCATGAAGAACCCAATAAACTGTTAAATGTGTAACTATTGAATTGTCCCAAACTATCACCTAGAACGACGACATGCGAAAATTAACATAATAGCAAATATTAGACTTATTAAATGTAAAACTATTGAAACCTGCTTTCTGCGCTTTAAGCCTAAAGTAAGTCTGCTCTGCCAAGTCATCCTTGCAACAATCTCTTACTGTGTCAAAAGCACGGCAAATTTCTACAGTAGTCTTCGATGTTGGTTGTAGCATCCAATCCCTGGCTCTTGTAGCCAAAAAATACGCAGCCTGATTTCCCTCTCTACGGATGTAATCAAACACGTATCTCTTGAACTCTTTAAGAAGCAATGTTCTGTAGGTACAAAAAATGCATTAGTGCAATGAAAAAAATATCATTTGAACAAATTTTAAATAAAAATAAATAAAGTAATAATTCCATACCTGTAGAGATCGTAATATTTCATTGGTAATTCGCCGCATTTAATAGCATTAACAATGAATGAGTTATCCAACCGTATTAATATCTTTGTGAACCCATATTGTCGAGCTACAATGAGGTTACATTCGACAGCTTTTAACTCAGCTTCGTAGCTGTCGCGTACACCTTTGAGTGGTATAGCATGCATAACTTTGATCGTACCCAAATGATCTCGGAAAACCACCCCCGCTGCCGCATAAACAATCCCACCTATCTTGATGAATGACGCATCTGAATTGATTTTAATCCAATCCATCGGAGGAGGAATCCAAACAACCCTACCAATTGGTTTTTCCAATAGTGGAGTATTAATCATACTCGACACCTTAATTGTCTTATTTTTAATAAATTTCTCAAAATGACAGTACTCATGCGGACCCAATTTCAAAAATATGTCCATATACTCCTTTACGAAAAGGCGTGTAAATAAAACTAAAAATGGAAGTTGAATAAAAATAAAAATAGAAGTTGAATAAAAATGCAAGTTGATTCAAGAAACCACTGATACTTTAACGCTCTATTTAGAAGTTGAGTTTTTATTCCGACTATTTTTCTATTGTTTTGGGGCTGTCAAAACTCTGTATGTTTGGGCTGAAGCTTGGGTTCTAAGGCCATTAAAGGTTGAGGGGTGTTCCACCCTTTTTTGGACCTTGTTTTGGAGGTCTTTCCCACCATTTTACTATCCTTTTCCAAGCTTTTAAACACTGATTTTCAGAGTTATTTCAGTGGCCAAAATCATGTTGTGAAGTCTAAATTTGGAGGGGTTAGCCTCCCTTCCTTGTATCTTGCTTACTAACCTAGTTTGTGCCATGTTTTAGCATATTAATCTAACTATTGTTAGCTCAATTCTAGCATGTTCTAGGACTGTATTAGACTTGTTTTAGTGCTGTTTTGGGCTGGTAGTTGCATTTGAGCTTTGTTTTGCATGCTTATAATGTAATAGTCCTCATGAGCTTGGTGTTCTAGGCCTTAGACACCTTCTCTTTTGAGTTGATAGCATTTATTTATGCTTTTCTCACTCATTTTCAGCACTTAATCATCTCTGCAACCTCCTTCCTTTCTTGGCTTTTGTTTTTCTTTGAAAGTGGTTCAAACAACTATTTGTTTAAAGCATGAGATTGAGGTGTCACGCTTAATGGTTTAATCCCTTAGGGGGTTCATTACCAACGGTATGATGTCTTTTTCATGCCTAAAACAACTTTTGATTTGAGCCTTCTTTCCATTAGAGGACTTAAACTCTTCCTTTGGACTCAATTTATTAAAGGATAAAAAGGTAACTAAAATGGAGTAACTAAAACTTGGAATTAAAAGTGAGCAAGATAATAATTTGGTTGTGTTCAATCAGACGTTAATTGAACACATGGAAGCTTGAACAATTTCAAACTCATTAGTGATGAAATGATTCAAGGTTTCAAGGTCACCACTTCCCTTGATCATTCATGAAAGGGAGGAGGTTTGTGTCTTGTTTTGCATTTATTGAACTTGCACACTTGGTTTCATAAGCCATTCTCCTATATAAGGAGCCCCTCACCATTTGTAATTAACAACATACATCAATCAATAATACATCATTTTTTACATGGTATCAGAGCAAGGTTAAGCACTTAGTATTTTTCGCTTCACCGGCAGGCGGCACCCTCGCCTTGGCCGCCCGCCGGACCTCAACCTAGTCCGCTAGAATTGTCTACACATACCTTCTTCACTATCTCTTCTTTGATGATTGCTTCACAAACAACTGATTTTCCACGCCCTCCAATCCAGTTCACTGCTGCTGGCTTCTTATCCGAGCAAAAGTTTCCAGAGATGCCAATGACATCCATGTCTGGGAAATCATTCTGAAGGAACTCAAGAATCTTCTTGACATTTTTTTTATCAAACAGCTCATTCTCTCTCTCTCTCTCTGTCCAGCGTTGACGAATTCACTTGTACCGGTACTCGTTGTTGCAGAGACGTTTACAGTTAATGAACAGTCATAATTAGCCCATCCGATCCGTTGGCCAGCCAGATCATAAACTACAATCTTGTCTTTCAGTACAAGGTCTCCTAAAATTGTTATCCCTTGGCCTTTAATTTTCTAGAATCCAATGCACCACACTGCAGCACCACCAATAGTAGTTTGCTGTAGAAGGTAGTCCTCGGGTTTGAGAATCATGGATGCACCACCAGCAAAGTTTACACTCACTGTTGGAAATATCATAGAGATGCTGGATGCGATTAGATAACACTGAATTCCTTGGGAAAGAAAAGGGCGTGCAGATTGTGAAACAGCGGTTATAATCTGCACAGATGAGCAGATCATAAATTTCAAGCATCCCACAAGTTCTTGTTAAAATTGAGAGAGGGAGCAGCTCCTCCCTTTGTGTTGGTGTGTGGATCTCTCTGTGTGTTCTCCGAGAGGGAGCGAACTGGGTGTGTTCTTGAGTGTGTTGGCCCCTTGTGTGCGTATCCCTCTTAGCCCCTGATCAGTGCCTTCTCCTCATCTTGATTATTTTTTATTGATCTCCTCCTTCAACCAAAGAGAGAACCCATCCTGGCAAGAGAGAGCACATGCATATGTGTGTTGTTTTTGTCTCTCCCATGTGACCCACTCTCCAATCTATACTTTTTCTTTTTTATTCTTTCCCCACACTCCTGTTCCCTACGATGCTCAGATTCTCCCACCTATATTTTTTCTTTTTCATTACACTCATGTTCCCCACTCCACTTTCTTTTCTTTTTTTTTTATATTTATTTTACTCCATCTTTTGAAAAGAAACCGAAACATCAATTGGTTTGCACACCCATTATCTTACTTTTCCATTAGTGGTAGGACCCGACCAAACAAATTTGAATCTCACATTTCCTTTTTATTTTTTTATTTTTTTTATTCCTTTCACATTCACACATTTCTCTTCAATTTTATTCATATACTTCTCTTCAAATTTATTTTTTTTTATTTTCCCAAAACAAAAACAAAAAAAAAATAAAAAATAAAAAAAATAAAAAAAAGAAGAAGCACTGCACACCAAACTCATTTTATTCCTGTTGGCGCTCACCCCCTGTTGGGGCTCACCCCGATCACCATGTTCCACCATACCACAAAAAAAAAAAAAAAAAAAAAAAAACACAAAAAAAAACCAACAACAACAAAGACCACCATCACAACCACAAAAGATTTGTCTTCTTTTCTGCAGACGGCCACCCACCGACCTCACTTCTTCGCCTCTTCAGCCGGTCTTTTCTTCTTGCCTCTGTCCAGGGTGGCCCTTGACGGTGCTGCCTCTGTGTTTCCCGCGCCGCCGAGCACGTTCACTCCCTCCTGCTCCTCCACTGCAGCATATGGCGGACCTCCAAATCGGAACATAACGGTGGCCTTTCGCTTCAGCTCCTTGTTTTCTGCCGAAAGAAAATAGATAAAAAATATTTATAGATGGATTATATGAAAAACTGCTCTGCAGTCGGTGCGACAAGTTTGTGACCGCCGTCATGGTTTCCACACATGACTTCAGAGTATACTGATTGGCCTCAATATCAGTTTGCACCGCCATTTTTTGCTCCACCGACCGCATCGGAAAGTTCAATGGAGCAAAACCAGAGGTGTTTGGTTGAGGTTCACTGGCCATCGCACCAGTTATTTCTCTTGTGGACTCGTTCAGTTCTGGAAAGAGCGTGAGCAGACCACGGGAAGAGGAGGCCATGTTCTGGGTAGCTGGACGGGAAGAAGAGGCCATGTTATGGGTTGCTGAGTGTTTCAGAGAAGGGTTGGTTACAGAGTGTTTACAGAGTGTTTCTGAATGCAAATATTCAGAGGTTTCAGACTGGTTTGCACAGCCTCCGCCTCAACCTTGGTTTAAATAGCCAGGGCAGATCCGCGCATCGCGCGCCACTTAACGCCAGACGACAAAACGGGCGCGCAAGCCCAGGTAATCACGCGCCTCGCCATAATGTCCGACACACCTTTTTATGGATTGGGCACGCCTTTTGATGGCACACCTTTTGATGGCACGCCTTTTTATAGATTGGGCACGCCTTTTGACAGATTGGGCATACCTTTTAAAGATGCAACTTTTTAGGGGTCCGACAAGACTCTGTAAACTGTCCCGACATTGATTCCGGTTAGCTCCTTCATGAGTCCGACAAGACTCTGTAAACTGTCCCGACATTGATTCCGGTTAGTTTCTACAAGGGTCCAGCAAGACTCCGTAAACTGTCACAACACTGTCTGCTACAACGGTCCGACATGACCCCATAAACTGTCTTCTACATCGGACCATTTTTTATTTTTTAGATTATTTTCTTGTTTTGTTACTCTCTCCAAACTCAAGTTGGTTAGTTCCTATCCCCCTTGAGTTTGCGGGGGGCTGTTAAAACCTACCATCACCTACTCCACCTACTACACCTACCACCACCTACTACCACCTACTACACACCTACCACTACCACCTACTACCACCTACTCCACTACATCTCCTATATAAGGAGCCCCTCACCATTTGTAATAAATAACATATATCAATCAATAATACATCAATTTCAACAATTCCTTTCTTGGCTTTTGTTTTGCTTTGAAAGTGGTTCAAACAACTATTTGTTTAAAGCATGAGATTGAGGTGTCATGCCTAAAACAACTTTCGATTTGAGCCTTCTTTTCATTAGAGGACTTAAACTCTCCCTTTGGACTCAATTTATTAAAGGATAAAAAGGTAACTAAAATGGAGTAACTAAAACTTGGAATTAAAAGTGAGCAAGATAATAATTTGGTTGTGTTCAATCAGACGTTAATTGAACACATGGAAGCTTGAACAATTTCAAACTCATTAGTGATGAAATGATTCAAGGTTTCAAGGTCACCACTTTCCTTGATCATTCATGAAAGGGAGGAGGTTTGTGTCTTGTTTTGCATTTATTGAACTTGCACACTTGGTTTCATAAGCCATCACGCAATGAAATTGCATCCATTTATGGTTTGCGAACCAAACTTGCTACTCTTTTGATTTGCTCATGAACATGATGGGTGAGTTCTACAAACAAACCCTTGAAAATACCCTGTATATGCTCTGTTTGTCCTCTATTGTAGCAAGGAGAACTAGGCAGTAGTGGCCGGCAGGCCATCACTAGAGGTCGGCAACCTTCGTCACTGGCTGGCCGGCCATTGATGCAAAATTCAGCAGTGTGTTTCTGAAGCAGAGCAGAGTTATTTTAGAAGTGGGCAGCAGTGTATGCGTTCTATTATGCAACAGAGGCTCTCCGGAAGCAAAATGGTGATTCTTTCGGGTGGAAACTGAGCATGCGCATGAACATCTCTCGTTTCTCGAGTCGGATTAGTTAGCTTGTTGCTTAAGTTTACTTAATTCTTTTCTTTTAATTGTACTTGTATTGTAATTATTTAATTAGTTAAAGTAGTTAACTAGTTGTGATGTTGTAATTATTTAGCTAGAATAGTTAATTAATTCAGTTTGTTATAATTAACTTAGCTTTAATTAGTTAAGTAGCTTAGCTAGTTTATTCATTCAGACTCTCCTTCGTGAGAGCGCAATGTAATAATGTGTATGTCTTCCAACCCCACGTCTTTCTCCCTTTTATTTACTAGCTTATGATGGTTAGTTTAGGGACATCATGTTTTGTTTAGCATATTTCATGTCTGCATCCATTTGTATTGCATGCACCGAGGCTCGCCTCATCATTCTAACTGCATTGTCATTTCAAATACTTCTTCAAATACGTGCTTAGACCGCATGCTATTTAATTGTTTAATATGCCATATTAGTAGCCGAACCTAGTAATTACATATCGCATGTATTGCATTAGCCATATTACATAGTTAGGAATCATGCATTTTTCTGACTCATTTCTTTTTTAGCTTGGAGTACTAGGTAAGTCTTTACGCACTTTAGCATATTGCATGCGTGTGATTGTTGCCATGTCAAGCATGCTTGCCATGAGGCTAATTGCTTAAGTGCTATAACTGCTTGAATGCCTAAGGCTTGTTGCTTGAATTGGAATGATTTTAGTAGTGTTTATATGCGATCACTTTCGGGTAGAAACTAATCCACCTCGGGAAACGAGAGATGTTCATGCGCATGTTCAGTTTCCACCCGAAAGAACCACTGTTTTGCTTTCGGAGAGCCTCTGTTGCACAATAGAACGCATACACTACTGCCCACTTCTAGAATAACTCTGCTCTGCTTCAGAAACACACTGCTGAATTTTGCATCAGTGGCCGGCCAGCCAGTGATGAAGGTTGTCGGCCTCCAATGATGGCCCGCCGGCCACTTGCTGGCCATGGAAAGCGGCCTGCCGGCCACTACTGCCTACTCCTTGTTGCAGTAGAGGACAAACAGAGCATATACAGGGTATTTTCAAGGGTTTGTTTGTAGAACTCACCCATCATTTTCATGAGCAAATCAAAAGAGTAGCAAGTTTGGTTCACAAACCATCAATGGATGCAATTTCATTGCATGATGGCTTATGAAACCAAGTGTGCAAGTTCAATAAATGCAAAACAAGGCACAAACCTCCTCCCTTTCATGAATGATCAAGGGAAATGGTGACCTTGAAACCTTGAATCATTTCATCACTAATGAGTTTGAAATTGTTCAAGCTTCCATGTGTTCAACTAACGTCTAATTGAACACAACCAAATTATTATCTTGCTCACTTTTAATTCCAAGTTTTAGTTACTCCATTTTAGTTACCCCATTTTAGTTACCTTTTTATCCTTTAATCAATTGAGTCCAAAGGGAGAGTTTAAGTCCTTTAATGGAAAGAAGGCTCAAATCAAAAGTTGTTTTAGGCATGAAAAAGACATCATACCGTTGGTAATGAACCCCCTAAGGGATTAAACCATTAAGCATGACACCTCAATCTCATGTTTTAAACAAATAGTTGTTTGAACCACTTTCAAAGCAAAACAAAAGCCAAGAAAGGAAGGAGGTTGCAAAGATGATTAAGTGCTAAAAATGAGTGAGAAAAGCATAAATAAATGCTATCAACTCAAAAGAGAAGGTGTCTAAGGCCTAGAACACCAAGCTCATGAGGACTATTACATTATAAGCATGCAAAACAAAGCTCAAATGCAACTACCAGCCCAAAACAACACTAAAACAAGTCTAATACAGTCCTAAAAAATGCTGGAATTGAGCTAACAATAGTTAGATTAATATGCTAAAACATGACACAAACTAGGTTAGTAAGCAAGATACAAGGAAGGGAGGCTAACCCCTCCAAATTTGGACTTCACAACATGATTTTGGCCACTGAAATAACTCTGAAAATCAGTGTTTAAAAGCTTGAAAAAAGATAGTAAAATGGTGGAAAACACAAGGGGAAAGACCTCCAAAACAAGGTACAAAGAAAGGTAGAACACCCCTCAACCTTTAATGGCCTTAGAACCCAAGCTTCAGCCCAAACATACAGAGTTTTGACAGCCCCAAAACAATAGAAAAATAGTCGAAATAAAAACTCAACTTCCATTTTTAATTTTATTTACACGTCTTTTCGTAAACGAATATATGGACATATTTTTGAAATTGGGTCCGCATGAGTACTGTCATTTTGAGAAATTTATTAAAGACAAGACAATTAAGGTGTCGAGTATGATTAATACTCCACTATTGGAAAAACCAATTGGTAGGGTTGTTTGGATTCCTCCTCCGGTGGATTGGATTAAAATCAATTCAGATGCGTCATTCATCAAGATAGGTGGGATTGTTTATGCGGCAGCGGGGGTGGTTTTCCGAGATCATTTGGGTACGATCAAAGCTATGCATGCTATACCACTCAAAGGTGTACGCGACAGCTACGAAGCTAAGTTAAAAGCTGTCGAATGTAACCTCATTGTAGCTCGACAATATGGGTTCACAAAGATATTAATACGGTTGGATAACTCATTCATTGTTAATGCTATTAAATGCGGCGAATTACCAATGAAATATTACGATCTCTACAGGTATGGAATTATTGCTTTATTTATTTTTATTTAGAATTTTTTCAATTGATATTTTTTTCATTGCACTAATGCATTTTTTGTACCTACAGAACATTGCCTCTTAAAGAGTTCAAGAGATACATGTTTGATTACATCCGTAGAGAGGGAAATCAGGCTGCGAATTTTTTGGCTACAAGAGCCAAAGATTGGATGCTACAACCAACATCGAAGACTACTGTAGAAATTTGTTGTGCTTTTGACACAGTAAGAGATTGTTGCAAGGATGACTTGCAGAGCAGACTTACTTTAGGCTTAAAGTGCAGAAAGCAGGTTTCAATAGTTTTACATTTAATAAGTCTAATATTTGCTATTATGTTAATTTTCGCATGTCGTCGTTCTAGGTGATAGTTTGGGACAATTCAATAGTTTCACATTTAACAGTTTATTAGGTTCTTCGTGCGGGGACCCTTGTCGCACTTGCGGTGATTATTGGGGCACGTGCAGATTCATGCAATGCTGAATCTTGTGTTCTACTTCGAATTTCCTAGCTTGTGCAAGGTCTTCTCTTCTCATTTCTAAGGCTTGGGACTATGAAAACTTATTGTAAAACATCCAAAACTTGTAGAAAAACATGAAAACATTATTTATTTCAAAGTGACAAGATCAAAACAAAGTTTTTCATCAAGAATTCTCACCACCCTAATCTCTTTTAACTTCACCATAACTTAATCTTTCCCCAACTTTTACTAGTCGTGATGATCAAAACGAAGGATATAGTGAAGAACTTACTTCAACTCAAAGGTTCGGGTGCTAAGGTTCAAGATCTTTAAGCTCAAATTCTTGTTCTTCCTTTTCTTTCTCTTTTCTTCTTCCTGTCACCTCTCTTCTTGCTTTCAAACTTCCAGCAATTTCTCTCTCCTCTAAGCTGAATTTTTAATATATAATTGAAGAGAGACACTTGTCTCTCAAGGGTGCAACCTAGCCTAATCTTCTGAGTAGGAGCTGTAAGGAACCTAGGTGTGGTGTGTGCATGCTTCACCAAATCTCTAATCCTCTCTCCTTAGCTTAGCTAATCAAGCTTAGTGTAAATTAATCAAAGTTAGATCTTAATCACTCCAATTAGTTTAATTAATCTTGATTAGGACTAATTAATCCTACTTAGTTATCACTAATCTTAATTAACATTTCTAACTTAACATCAAATTGTCAAAAACATTAGTCTAAGTTCTTTAAGCTCCTTGATTAGTGAATAGGACAACTCAAAACATAATCTAAACTTGAAGTCATTTACATTAGTTTAGGATATAAGCTCCTTGATTAGTGATTAGGACAACTCAAAACATACTAAATCTAAACTACAGGATTTTTTTTTCAAAACATGCATGTTTAACTGATTTTAAAATTTCAGATTTTGTACAAGATGGATCTGATCCATATGTGCAAAAAAGCAGTATTGCTAATAGCTCAACAAGTTTTCCGGGTATGACTACTGCCAATTAGATTTTTTTTCTATTCATTAGGTAGTGATATGTTTCTGATGCCTCACCACTCTTGATCACAAGAGCAGTTTCAGTTGGAATTATTCCTTTACAAGGAGGTAAAAGTTACTTTACCTTTTTATTTTTATGAAAACATGTGTGCTTTCTGATACGAAATCATTTAGCTGTATATTTATGTGGTGCTCTTCCTCTATAGCTTTCACTACCAAATAGGAGCTGCCTTAACTTGGAGAATGCAAATTTTCTTTCAGAAATTCTAAATCAGATTTCACACGCATTGACTTCTCATTTGGCACTCAATCAGCCCACAAGGAATGTTTATGGCTTACCATAGTTATAGCCGAATACGGCCTAAACTTGGTCGAAATAGGGCTTTCGGGAGAGAAAATTCAAAACAACCCCCAAACCACCGTGTGGCTCTCACGGGCAACTTCCCCATGACAAATAGGACTTATGACAACTGGCGGAATGTAATTCGGACCTGTAGGTTGGGAGTTAGAGTCGAATAAGCCCTAAACTTAGTCGAAAAAGGGATTTCCGAGGGCAAAAATTCAAAACATCCCCCAAACGACCATGCGGCTCATATGGATAGCTTCGCCATGACAAATAGGACTTGTGAGAACTGACGGAACGTAATTCAGACCCGTAGGTTGGGAGTTAGAGAGGAAAACGCCCTAAACTTAGTCAAAAAAGGGTGTTTCGGGGGCGAAAATTCAAAACAGCCCCCGAACCACCATGTGGCTCACACGGATAGTTCCACAATGACAAATAGTACTTGTGCGAATTGCCAAAACGTAATTCGGACCAGTAGGTTGGGAGTTAGAGCCGAATACACCCTATACTTAGTCGAAAAAAGGCATTTCGGGGAAAAAATTCAAAACAGCCCCCGAACCACCGTGTGGCTCACACGGACAATTCCCCCATGACAAATAGGACTTGTGAGAACTAACGGAACGTAATCCGAACCAGTAGGTTGGGAGTTAGAGCTGAATACGCCCTACACTTAGACGAAAAAGGGCGTTTCGGGGGCGAAAATTCAAAACAACCCTCAAATCACCGTGTGGCTCACACGGACAGTTCCCCCATGACAAATAGGACTTATGAGAACTGACAGAATGTAATCCGGACCAATAGGTTGGGAGTTAGAGCTGAAAACACCCTAAACTTTGTCAAAAAATAGCGTTTCGGGGGTGAAAATTTAAAACAACCCCCGAGCCACTGTGTGGCTCACACAGACAGTTCCACAATGACAAATAGGATTTGTGAGAACTAACGGAATATAATTCGGACCTGTAGGTTGGGAGTTAGAGCCGAAAATGCTCTAAACTTAGTCGAAAAATGGCGTTTTGGGGGGCGAAAATTCAAAACAACCCCTGAACTACCATGTGGCTCACACGGACAGTTCCCCCATGACAAATAGGACTTGTGAAGACTAACGGAACATAATTCGGAACCGTAGGTTGGGAGTTAGAGCCGAAAACGCCCTAAACTTAGTCGAAAAAGGATGTTTCGGAAGCAAAAATTCAAAACAGCCCCCGAATACGCCTTACACTTAGTTGAAAAACTTGCAACACTTTAGTTAAAAAAGCAACATCTTTTTTAAAATAATATCTACATATTCTAATAATTGCTTTTATATATTTATAGGACGAAGAAATTACATATTACATTGTTTGTGCAGTTGGTTAGAATAAATATTGCATGATACATACATATATATATACTTTCTTTTATTTCCAAGAAGACATTTTTGGATTGTTTTACCTTAAATGCATGTTAGAACATGTTCCATATGGTTGACTGAATTGATATTTTGTAACCAATTCTAATGTTTCGTTTTTTGTTTTTCTTTGTAGATATTGTTGCGTGGACTTGTGAATAATCCATATTAGTGTATGAAGAAGAATTTTCACTTTTGTGTAGAACTAATATAATACTTTTGTCATCCTCAGCTTTTGTGTAGTTCATTATTACTGATTGGCAATCAACAGATAATGACTATCATGGTACATAGATCACCTTCTGCCAGAGAGTACAGGAGCAAGAAAGGGAGGCCGATGATACTCGGCCTGCAAGCAGAAAACAGCACAGGTCAGAATTTTGACCCTGGAATATTGTGCATTGGACATTTGAGACAAAGTCCAGGAGATACAGGAGGAGGAATGCCTTATGGACAGATTTTGTCTATGAGGAGGAGGGCAAGGATGTTGGAACTAAAGAACTCTAGGAGCAGAACAAAGCAGAAGGCTACTTCGAAGGTTTGAACAAATCAAGGAAGAAGATTTGGTAAGTCGCTGCAGGCAACAAGGACCCTTTAGAAGAATGTAAATCTAGGGGAAGGTTCTGTACAACAGCCCACTTATAATAAGTGCTTGTTTTGAATGCTTCTGGACAGAAAACCAGCTATTGGTTTGTTTCTGAAGAAATACAAAGTTGCTTTGGCATGGTCTTATAATGACTACCAGGATTGGATAGGTCATTGTGGAACATAGGCTCCCCATGAAGCCTAATTTCAAGCTTTACAGAGCATAGAAACCAAGGATGATGAGTCCAGAAGTAATTCAAGAAGGGTCAAGGAAGAGATCCTAGACTCCTCAAGGCAGGTTTTTTATTTAAAACAGCCAGGTATGTCGAGTGGCTATCTAATATTGTGCCGTAGTCAAGAAGAAGGGCAAATGAGGGTAGTATCGATTTCAGAAAACTTAAACTCTGGGCAAACTCCGAAAGATGAGTACCCTATGCCTATACGTGGACTTGCTGGTAGAGCAGTGTCAGCAGGTCAACGCAGTCTTGTTCAATGATGGATGGGCGGCATTCCGGCTATAACCAAATCTGGGCACTGCAAGAGGAAAGATATCCACAAGACAGCATTCAGATGGTCCTGGAATCATTGCAATTTGAATGGGTTAAAATGCCATTTGGTCTAAAGAATGCTGGAGCTTACATATCAAAGAGTCATGAACATATCTTTTCATGACTCATTGGAGGTTAATTTAGAATGTTATATTTGATTGACATTGTGGGTTAAATCCCTAATCCATGGAAGAAGCACTTGTTTCACTTAGAAGCAGCCTTTGGAAAAAGAATGAGAAGGTTGCAAATTAAAGCTCACCCTCTTATAAGTGTCCTTTGGCGTATCATCTGGAAACTTCTTTTGGGTTAGTGGTACACAAGAAAGGAATACAGATTGACCAGAACAAAGCCAAGCCATCCATTGCAGCAGGCTCCATCATAGTAAGAAAGAATTGCAGAAGTTCGCTTGGACAGGTTTAACTTTCTGCGGGAAGGTTTTATTTTCTAACACTGGCAGGAAAAACTAAAGTATTTTCTTCCTTGTTAAGGCTGAAAGCTGAAGAAGAATTCGTGTGGTCAGCAGAGCATCCAAATTGCTTTCGAAGGAATCAAAGCCTACTTGCTACAACTTCCAGTTGGCTGATGCACAAAGGGTGGAACAAGCCTTGAAGTTGTCCATACTGCAGCAGGAGGATTCATTGGGAGCTTTCCTTGGGCCAAAATGAAGAAGGCAAGGAGCAAGCTGTTTATTCCTAGTAAGGTTTTTAAATTCTTGTGAATGTAAATACTCAGACTGTTGAAAAAAGCTGTGCCTTGCTTTGTATTTTGCTGGAAATGAAATTGGAGCAATACTATCTTTTACCTACAACTGTCTTGGTAATGCAACACAGATTTGGTTAATACATGTTTTATCTAGACCCATGTTGAGGGGAAGAATTTGGGGGCCAAGTTGGATACTAGCTTATCAGAATTTTCATTTAGAATATGTCCTCAGAGGGCAGTAAAAGGGCAAGTTTTTTAAGGCCAATTTTTGGGGCAGACCATCATCTCAAACAGAGAGGCCAAAAGTAATGGAACTGGTATGGCCAGTGTTGAGCCATGGCAAATGTGGTTCGATGGGTCGAAAGCAAATTGGGTTAATTGGAATTGTAATTGTATCAAGTCTCCCAGGGGACAGAAACTACCATTGGTTTTTAAGAGTGGATGAAGCTACCTGTTTCCAATAACCAGGCTGAATATGAAGCCTTAATTGCGGGACTAGAGAATTTTATTGGATTACAAGTACAGTGGCAGTTTGACATATTCGGAGATTCTCATTGGTGGTAACCACGTGAAAAGGAATTTTTCAAGTGGTCAAGCATAAGTATCTTGGCATAGTTATGTTGTTTTGCATTACATTTGCTTTCTCAGTTTTCAAATGCAAATTGTAAACGCCTGTTCCAAGATTCGAACCAATAGAGCCATATGATTGGTCGGCTCAGAAAGCTTCGAACTTCAAGAGAAGGGATGAATACCTCAGGACATAAGCCTAAACAACATATAGAGTTAA
>NW_021024903.1:8548-72326 GCF_004153795.1 Camellia sinensis | reverse complement strand
ATTGTGAATATTCACATTGTCATGGGTCGGGCCAAGCCCGCCTCGGGATGCGGTCGGACTTCGGGCCGTCCACGGGCTGCGGGCCAATTTTACACTCTTATCAATGTGAATGTTAACATGTCAATGTGAATATTCACATTGCCAACGGGCCGGGCCTGCCCTGGCCCGAGGTCGGGCTTCGGGCTGTCTACGGGTCACGGGCCAATTGTACACTCATATCAATGTGAATGTTAACATGTTAATGTGAATATTCGCATTGTCAACAGGCTGGGCCGGGCCCGCCCCGGGCCGCCCACGGTCCGTGGACGGGTTTCGGGCAGCCACGGGGCGCGGGCTAATTTTACACTCCTATCAATGTGCATGTTAACATATCAATGTGAATATTCACATTGTCAAGGGTCGGACCAAGCCCGCCTCGGGCTGCGGTCAGGCTTCGGGCCGCCCACGGGCTGCGGGCCAATTTGACACTCTTATCAATGTGAATGTTAACATGTCAATGTGAATATTCACATTGTCAACGGGGCAGGCCGGGCCCGCCTTGGGCCGCAGGCGGGCTTTTGGCCGTCCATGGGCCGCGGGCCAATTTTATACTCTTATCAATGTGAATGTTAACATGTCAATGTGAATATTCACATTGTCAACGAGCTGGACCGGGCCCGCCCATGGGCCGCGGGCGGGTTTCGCGCTGCCACGGGACGGGGGCCAATTTTACACTCCTATTAATGTGAATGTTAACATGTCAATGTGAATATTCACATTGTCAACGGGCCGGGCCGGGCCAGGCCAAGTCGAGCCCGCCCTGGGCTGCTGTCTAGTTTTATACTCTTATCAATATGAATGTTAACATGTCAATGTGAACATTCACATTGTCAACAGGTCGGACCGAGCCCGCCCACGGGCCGTGGGCTGGTTTCGGGCAGCTACGAAGTGCAAGCTAATTTTATACTCCTATCAATGTGAATGTTAACATGTCAATGTGAATATTCACATTGTCAACGGGCCGGGCCGGACCCGTTCCAGGCTGCGGGCGGGCTTTTGGCTGCCCATGGGCCGCGGCCCAATTTTATACTCTTATCAATGTGAATGTTAACATGTCAATATGAATATTCACATTGTCAGCGGGCCGGACCGGGCCGGCCCCGGGCCGCCCATCGGCCGTGGGCGGGTTTCGCGCTGCCACGGGACGGGGGCCAATTTTACACTCTTATTAATGTGAATTTTAACATGTCAATGTGAATATTCACATTGTCAACGGGTCGGGCCCGCCCTGGCTCACGGGCGGGTTTCGGGCCACCCATGGGCCAATTTACATTCCTACAAATGTGAATTTTAAAATATGAATGTTCACATCATTAAATTGCTAATCGTTGAAAAAATATTTATAAGGGTATCAAAATTAAATATAATGGCTTAAGTGTCCAAGAAAATAGTGTAAATCAAGAAAATGGACTTTATGGAATAAAACTATATATACATGGAACTAAATGGGTTAAAGAATTCTTTCATGGACTTCTTGGGTTAAAACACTTCTAAATTGGACTTATCAATAAAAATCCCAAATATTTTATGCAATCACAACTATTTAGGGAGTGTGATTAAATATATATATAATTACATTTATTTAAAAAGTGTGACTAAAAAGTAGTAATGTATATATAATCACACTTTAATTAAAATGTGTGATTAAAAAATATATACATAATCTCACTTATTTAAAAAGTGTGATTAAAAAGTAGTAGTGTATATATAATCACACTTTGATTAGAAGGTATGATTAAAAAATATATAAATAATCACATTTTAATTAGAATGTGTGGTTAAAATATATATACATAATCACACATATTTAAAAAGTGTGATTAAAAAGTAGTAGTGTATATATAATCACACTTTAATTAGAAGGTGCGAATAAAAAATATATAAATAATCACACTTTAATTAGAATGTGTGGTTAAAAAATATATACATAATCACACTTATTTAAAAAGTGTGATTAAAAAGTAGTAGTGTATATATAATCACACTTCAATTAGAAGGTGTGATTAAAAAAATATATATATAATCACACTTAATTGAAAAGTGACATAAAAAATAAATATTATCACACTCAATCAAATTAAGTGTGATTAAAATATCAATCTAATTTTTTTTATCACACTTCCAATAAAAGTGAGATCTTCTTTTTTGTCAAAGTGTGATCTTTAACTATTTTTGTAGTAGTGTTAATATGATGTCTATTGTAAGAAGAAAAGTTATGGCAATCAATTTCATGTTTGTTGATGAGGTTTTTTGATATCTTCTCTGATTTCACACGTCAATAAGATTCTTTGATGTTAAAATTGATGTATTATTGATTGATGTTATTGATATATTACAATGATTCCTATATATAGAAGAGAGGATGTGGGAAGAGAATAGGTGAGGAGTGTAGTAGGTATGGAGTAGGTGAGAAGTAGGTGGAGAGTAGGTGAAGTTCAGCTCTGAAGTGAAAATGTTATGGCATCAACTTTTGTCCCTGTTTTTTATGTGGTGTATTCAATTGGAAATATTTATGACCTGTTGTGCTGGTCAATATCACTTTAACACAGACTATTTATACAGACTTTAGAAATATGGGAATCAGATAAATAAATAAAAAAAGGCCATCCCCTCTAGTGTTTTTTTTATTTTTATAAATTAAATTATTTTGGACAAAATATAATAAAAGAAATTAATTTCTCATAACAAGTGTCTATTACAAGTCCTAACATGTAGAGAGGAGAATAATGTGGTGGTGAAATCAACAATATACTCGACCGCATTCATTTAGAAAGGCGTTAGGTTTTTAATGTCGATTCTATTATACATGATTTGAATGACATGAAAGAGTGCCAAACACAATTTAGTATGTCTTGCTTTAGCATTTAAATTGTCTGTTACATATGATTTTAATGACATAAAAGAGCTTCGAACACAATTTAGTATTGTCTCACTTTAGCATATAAATTGTCTTACAATTGTTATCTTTTGTAACTCTATGTAGATACAAACAAAAATAAAATAAAAATAGGGAAGCTTATGTTATATTCATTTTTATCTGCTGCCAGAGACTAAAGGAAAGGATACCACTTTTTGAATTGCTATGTTGAGCAGATTTGTCATGCTGTTTCATTTTTCTTTGACTTGTATGTTTCATATGTTGTAATACCAGACCCACACATGGGGAGGTAATCTTAATTTTCAGTGGCAGTATGCTACTTGCACTTCTCTTCCCAGCTATTGATTTATGTGGATAATGATGCTATTGTCCATAATGAAATCATAAAAATCTGTGAGGCCTGCCGTTTATATATACAGAGGTGATGGTCAATTCCGTCTTCTTTTTACAGGTTGAAGGAATAGAAGGCATCATGGCTGCTTATGGTAGTGCTTTGAGGAACGTTGCACTTGCTGGACCCACTTTATTCGGTCAAGTGATCAACACTGCTGCAGAAATAGCTGGTCGTTCGCTCTCCCAGGACAGCAGCAAGTATTTTGTCTTGCTTATTATAACGGTGAATGATAAATTTTCATTTTCTGTTTTTTCCTTTTTTCTTATTCTTTATTTTTGCAATAAAATAATTTTGAAACAATTCTACAGGATGGAGTCCTTACTGACCTCCAAGAAACTAAAGATGCTTTGGTAATGGCATCTGATCTACCCCTATCCATTCTTATTGTTGGAGTGGGTGGTGCAGATTTCAAACAAATGGAGGTATATTCTTGTTTTCTGTAACAAATTATTTGCATTACATACTCCTGGACTCTTTTCTATTAGTAATTACAGTACCGTACTCGTTTCTTGAAAATGTGAAATGTTGTTCCTCAGAAATTCTCTCCAATGTTTGGTGTGGTATAATTTCTCATTATTTGACAGATCCTTGATGCTGACAATGGACATCAATTGGAGAGTTCTACAGGGAGGATAGCTACACGAGACATTGTACAGTTTGTTCCAATGCGTGATGTACATGGTGAGTTCTTACTTAATTTGATTTACTATTTCAAAGTCTGTAGAATATTTTGGTTTAGAGTTTTGGCCACATTTGGGCAGGACACATACTAGAATCTAGCACAATTGGCTTTTTAGTGCTCATGAGAGTTTAGTATTTCTGGTATTTATTTTCTTTTGTTAACCTCTAGGATATGTTTGGATGACAAGAAGTTTGAGAGGGAATGGGAATATTATTCCAGATTCCCATGATTCTAGTGTTTGGAACACATCAAAATGGGAAAATGATTATTAATTATCAATTTCAACAAGTATCACACTCCCCAATTTAATAGGAATCTGATTCCCCCACTTTCCTATGGGAAATCTCACATTCCTAGACGAATGTTGACCATTTAAGAGTACAAAATAATAATTGGGCTCACAATATTTAAAATTTTATTATTCTCATTGAGGATTCCTAATGAAACCAAATACTTGAATAGCATTGATGCAATGACACAAGATTTTTATTAGTAGCAATCATATTACTATTAATGAGATTCTCATTCCCTCTCAAGATTTTTGTTTATGAAGTGCTTCTAAAATATTGTTGTACAAGTTCAAGGTAGTTACCTGGTATGGGTAAGCGTATGCAAAATACATATCCGGTGGGCAAAATACTTTGGGTGTATGGTTTTTTTGTTGGTACTTCAGGCCATAAATGTAATTTAAGATATAGAAATACTGTATTGCGCCTATTTTTTCAAAAAACTAAAATGTAAGGTAATTTTGTAAATTATTTGTAAAAAAATATGAGATACATAAGAGTAAAAAGGAGAAACCTGAACTGGGTTTTGAAACTCAGATGATGACGAAGTCAGCTTCATTTCTGTTCCTAAAAGGGACCTTAGTGCAATTCACAAGATGCTAGGTTTCCATACCAACATCTAATATAACCTGTTTCATCTTCTCTCTCTCTCTCATTTTGGAGGTTTTCGCTATTCACCAGGAATTTCTTTTCTGGTATTTTGCCAGTTGTGCTTCTATTATCACTTTATCTTGTAAGTTTTGTTTTGTGTTTCTGCAGGTGGACACATTTCAATTGTTCAGAGTCTATTGGAAGAGCTACCTGGTCAGTTCTTGACTTACATGCGGTGTAGAGACATCAAACCGCACACTGTTAATCTTCCCCAAGCTCCTTTTCAAGATCATCCTGTCTAGAGCTCTAAAAAGAACTTTGAAGAAGTGGAGTAAATATCTCTTTTTTCTCTTCATGCTTATGAATATATGGTATATAAATATAATAGAATAGAGAAAAAATTGTACATGTTTGGTAAGGGCAAAATACTCTTTTGGTTTAGCAAGCAGTGTTTTGAATTCTTTTAAGCATGTGGTATAAGAAATAAGATAGGCAAATGGTGGTTTATATTCATTTTAGTGTTTTCAGATTGTTTTGTGTATTGTTAAGGTTCTCAAGGTTGGGGTTTTAAAAATGGTCCGTATATTGGATATCATATATTCATGTTGGCCAAGAATTGGTCTTGTCCTTTTGAAATGGTCATTCCTTAACAATAAGTATTCATTTATAATGATAAATACTGCTTCTATTTGCAAATATATTTTATAGTTTTTATTGAACCAAATATGAGAATAACATTATAATGAAATGATGATTTCATTCCAGTTGATTCTAAAACCGTACATAGCATAAGGACCATTATCATATTTTCTTTTGTCCTTTTTTATATGGTGTGTTAGGGTAGGGTGGTGAACAAAGCTCTATCTTGGGGGAACTAAAATCTTAGGACTATCGTTTATGTTTATAGTTCTTTGTTTAATGTCTACAAAAAATAAAAAACAAAAAATATATGTTAATATATGTTAATATAATTTTTACACATATATGAACATTAATCACCATCCAATGGCGATGGTTAGCATTTCCTATTAAGTATTCTATTATGACAATCCAAGTTCACATATGCGCACGGAAATTTTTATTTTTTTTATTTTTTAGAAATATAGGCAAACAAATTCAATATGTGATAGATTCATTAAGGGTGACCTAAATGAATGTCACTCAGAATGAATTTAGATCAAACAATTCTATATATATATTTTGTGAGTTGGAGGTCATAGTCCAGGAAGGAGAAATCTTCCTTGACTCTTAACAAGGCAATTAACAAGGCACAAAACCCCTATAATTAACTAGCATATGTTGTGCACATATAGGATCATATGAAAATATATTTAAATTATTAGCTTCTATACACCCTAATTGTATTAGAATTCTAATATTTGGTTGTTGTTAACTTTGTACATGTTTCTAATAATGCCTTCTTAAATAACTATAGTATTATTACTGATGAACCACTAAGACATTTTACATAAATTTTATATTTTGCTTTTAATTCAATACTACCATCTGTAACGCCCTCAAATAAATGGCATAAAATAACCCTAATAAATCCATTTAATCAAATAATTTTAATTCTCCAGTCAACATTCTATTGATAAAAATCTCTATGTTTGTATTCCATATCGTGTGAGAGATTTACAAAATGGGGGGTTCACATGCAATACATATTCATTTTTCTCAAAATATGAATCCATAACATATGAGATAGTTAAAAACAAATGAAATAACACAAGGGAATGCCTCATAGGCTACAAATTCCAAGGCTTAGCCCCATTTACACAAAAAGATGGTTATAAAAAACCATACATGTAAAGCCCTTGGCTTGTCAAAATAAACAACAAAAGAAAAAGTGCCTTATGCTATCAAAACATTTCCCATGCCTCTAGTTGGGTGGGATCACCACACCATTTCCTACAAAAATCCACTAGGGGTGAACACAAACCCTAGTAAAAAGATCTTAACAATATATATATATATATATATATATTTTTAAGCAGTCTTATAACATGAATACCATGCAATGTCATGCTTTAAAATCCATATCTTTGTTCTTTTTTAAACCACATGCTTTATTAAACCACATGCAATGCTCGTTTAAAAAATACATTATCTCGGTAAAATTCAAAGTGTACAAATGGGGTAGTAAATACAACTTAGATAATCCTTAGGTTGGTGTCTGTAAGTAGACATAACAAGCACTACCAATCCCCACTTTACTGGCTCCTAACCAAAAGGCATATGGTACCTACTTCGTGCTTGTTTTTGGTCTTTTACCTTGGACACTCAGACCAATTGAAACATTACCAAACTACGCCACCTATTGAGACTTACCACACATATTTACCCTAAAACATTTCAAGATCATCACTTATTTTTTTAAAACAATAGCTCAATTTCCAAAACATAGCCATAATAATCAATATTCAAAGCTATGCAAGTGAATGTATGTAAATGCGATTATACAAAATTCCACAATCTCAACATTATTTCCTCATGTAATACAATCATCAACACCTCTCAATGTTCTCAATTAATAATCAATATTCACATCCGTGTGACATATGACAAAATTCGTACTCACAATTTTAATATAATTTTTCAATTTTCATGATCCAAGTTGTAACGCCCCAAAATAACTAGCAATGAAACCATCTCATGATGATAATGAAATAAAGATACAATACTGTCACGACCCCATTCCGGCCCTAGTAGAATGGTGTCGTGATGGCCAATAATCCAAGATTACCAAAGGTCAACTAACAAAAATTCACACAATCAGAGTATAAATAAATCTAAGTAGTCCATAAGAGCTGTGCATAGATCAAATGAAATGACATACATCTTAACATGGTTATACAACTTGGATACAAATGAAATAAAGTACATGTTACATCTTGATCAAAAGGCTTATCAAGCCGACATATACAAAAGAAATGAGTTACAAACTAAGAAGCATAATCTTAAAGATAATACAAAGCATAAATCAAAACATCGTGCACATAACATCGTAGGCATCATCACCTTCGTGCTCGTCGCCTACATATATATGAGGAGAGGGTGAGCTTGGATACTCAGTGAATGATATTAGTAATAAAAGTTTGAATGAATAATATCCGAGATCTTTATCAAAACAATATATATAATAACTTGTACAAAACATGGAATGAATCAAGTTCATCAATCAAAGTCTTTCAAAGCTTCTTGGATGTTAATAACATTTACATAATACCAAAGGATGACATTCCGGACAAAACAAGGAAATAACCGTCCCGAAATCGAAGCACACCCGTTCACGACCGTCGGTAGCTGACCCAAAATCGGTTAGACAACCCACGCGAAAAATCGTCAGTGGCAAAACAAGGGAATAATCGTCTCTGAATCAAAGCACACCCGTTCACGACCGTCGGTGGCCGACCCGAGATCGATTAGACAAACCCACCCGTACAAGACCATCGGTGGCAAAAGAGATATCTCAACAAAGGTGCTACATAAGCTTAACGTCCCCTAGCACGAAAGGACGTTCCAAGAATGCCATCAAAACAAACATAATACTTGATACAAAAACTAGGGATAATCATTCATGCTTGATCAAATACTTTTCTAAAACAAAGCAAAGCAAAGCTTTTATCAAAACATTATAACACAACTTTATTAAAAATACCACTCACATAACTCTTCGGGTGTAAGGATTAAGGCAAGAATCCAAGACCTACAAATGCATAATAAATCCCATCGAATGCACTTTAAGAAGACACGAAAAGATGCTCAAAGATGGATATGAAATGCATTATCAAAATAAGCTTTACATAAGTGCAAATGATCCCGGCATTTCTTTCCAAAACCAAGTCAAGACAAAGCAAAACATGTGCTGAGAGTTAAAACACTGTTTTTCATCTCGGGAAAACATGCTGGGTACCAGCCAGGTCTTAGCCGAGGTCTCACACCTCATGGACAAGGTGTGTTTACCTAAGCTTCGGTGTGCAGCTGCCTGCCGAGGTGTGCATGCAAGATAGACTAATGGTGCAAGTGATCATGCAATGTAGGCCAAGGTGAGATACGATGCTTGGCCTAGGTGTGAGATCTAGGCAAGAGTGGTCTCGGTGACCACACTTAGGCAAATGAAGTCTGGAAATCTGGGTTACCCCCTTGAAAAACATGAAGAACATGAATGCTAAAATCATAACTTCTTATTCCAAAATCTGAGATTTCATGATATGAGTTCAAAAACATGGACTTGGGTACCCATACTTGGAGATTTCATAAAAACAAACACAAAAACATGAATCTTGATACAAACTTTCGGATCAAAATATGGTTTTTCTTCAAGAACACAAGAATATCATTTTTTCTTTCTAAAACCGAACTTCAAATCAATGCATGGCTCATGAATCATGCTAGATCATGCAATGCGATCAGATCAATATAAAGAACAACAAGAGTAGATCAAGAATCTAACCGCAAAACACGAATCCAACGGTTCAAACTCTAAGGATCAAGCTTGGAATCTAGCTCTCTCACTCTAAGAACTTCTCTTCCTCTTCCTAGAGCTTCTCTCTCTTCAAAGGAAAAGATATGACAAATGATGTGAGTTTCTCATTGCTAGCTGGCTTAATTCTCTGCTAGGACACGTGGTATCGTCTGGTTGGGTTTCCTTAAAAGGTGACTGAATGATAAGACAAGAGCATGACAAAGTGTGTATAACAAATAAGGTGACAAGGGCACTCTGATAAGGCAATGATCTCGGATTAGGACATAGGCTTCGGCAAGAAGGTTTCAATGATCTCGGCTAGGAAGGATAACACTTGACCTAGCTGTGCCACACCTCGGTCTAGGTCATACCAGTCCCGGAACAAGATCGCTAGGTGCAAGGATCAAAGATCTAGGATGCCTAGATGATAACATCTCGGCCTAGATGATACACATCTTGGCCCAGGTGATGCACACCTCGGCTTAGATGATGACATCTCGGTCAATATGCCAGGGTGAAGGTGAAGGTCAACCAAAGTAGTTCCAAGATGGTCCTAGGTGTTGGCGTGTAATGGCCTAGGTATGAGAGGTTCAAAGGTGTGACCTAGGCTTGACATGACCGAGGCTTAACATAACCTAGGCTTAACATGACCTAGGCTTAAGAAAGCAAGGAAGGAACAAAGTATGCATATAACACTTAGGCAAAACATGATAGCATTAAGACAAGACAAGAACCTCTACCTAGGAAAAACAAGTCTAAGTCTACAAATGCAAGCTTAACAAGACAAAATCATGCAAATGCACATGAACATGACTAAGGCAAGAATGTGGGTTATTACAAATACAAAATATAATGCCCTTCCATGTCATATGATCTTGAATGTACAAAAGATAACCCATGTGATTATACATTCATGAGTCCTAACCTTGAATCTATAGCATGTATTATAGACAAAAGTTATGAAATATAAGCTAAACAGGTAATTAAATACCTTAAAGGCTATAACTTCCTAAGACAATACTTGGTTACAACAAAAAAGAGTCCAAGCTCAATATAGTTAAAGCCCTAGGCTTGTACAGAAAGAAATACAACAAATAAACAAAAAGAAACCTTCAGCTCCAAGTTCCTCCCAAGCTATGTTCTTGGTAGAGGCATATCATCAGCACCTGAAAATGGTTTTTCCTACATAGAGTGAGCCAAAGCCTAATAGAAATACTCTAACACAGTTTATGAATCTTAACAAAGTCATAAGGTGAATGCATATGCAATGCTCGTGACAAAAATTTATACCTTTTTTCAAAACCATGTAATGTCAGGCTTTTATCACAATTCATAATATGTTTCCTTTTCAATAAAATGCAAGATTGTGAATACAACTATGTGAATATTTAGGTACATGTCTGCAAGTAAACTATATAAGTACTACCAATTTGTCATTTTTACCAGTATTAACCGAAAGGCTCGACATCTATCTGCGCCGGTTTCTGGTCTTTTACCAAAGACACACAGGCCAACTTAACATCATAGCCATACCTCCTACCTAGATTCACCAAGTATTCATCTCTTTTTTTTTTTTTAAATGATGAACATTCTTAATGTGTTAATATACAACAATACCCAATGCAATGGATGAGAAAATAGTTTCAATTCTCCTAGTTCTCATATAATTTCTACAACAATCATAGCTATCATCCTCCAATAGTCCAAAACAGATATTTCTAAGCAGATAAATAATTTTTATAAAGATAAACTTTTCGAAAATCCCAAGATGGGAGTGATAATACATATTTAACTCCACCATCCTCATAAACATTAATCCAATTCCACCTTTCCAACATCAATTTCATTTATCATTACAAAACCAACATTTGATATTCTTAGGACCAAAGTCCCATTTTCTTTATGATTCAATTTCAAAGGTAAAAATCCATTATTTCATCATAACTCAACAATAAATACATTTCCTCAATCATTTCCAATCATTCATTTGAAACCTCTCTTTTGATTTTTAACCCCAAACCCTAGTTTTGTCCAAAATCCTCAAATCATAATGTAGTTTTAGAAAATAACATATAACTAAGTTAAAAATCATAAGAAAGTGCAGAGAATTCCTACGTCAAGATTAGAAAACAAGAGAATGAATGGAGAAACTTCAACACACCGAAACCCAACTTTACACTGATCAAAAGGAAGCTCTCGGAGTATTCTACCTTTTTATCAAAGGGACATGGGCGAAGAAATCAATGGATTTAGGTGTATTTGTAGAGAGAATGTGAGTTTTAGAGAGAGAATGTCCCAACTTAGGGTTTTTGAATGTTTAGAAAGAGAGAGATATGAAAAAGTGAGCCAAAACGGTGACTTTACAGATTGATATATGCGCAGACCGCTCGAGCATAGGAATAGTCGCTCGAGTGACCAAATACAAGAAGTGTGACCGCTTAAACGCACAAAGTGACCGCTCGAGCAAAGAATACAAACTTCCAGAAGTTTTACAAATAAAGGACCATCGCTTGAGCTCAAGAAAGACCACTTGAGCCAACATCGCTCGAGAACGCAAGAAATACTAATCGAGCGTAGAATGCTAACTCCCAGTGTCTTTACAGGCTTGCAAAAGTACTAAAAGTTATCATGGACCGCTTTAGCGCAGGAAGTGTTGCTCGAGTGAAGAAGCCAAAATTTTGGCAGAAACCATTTTGAAAAACTAACTCCCGACCTGTTCCAAACATAACCAAGTCACTCCAATAACCAAACCTAATGAGAAATAAAGAGATATAAGATATGAACAATCGTATAAGGCAATAAAACCCGGATCTAAAGCATCAAATGAGTTAGGTCTAAACCAGAATCGCCATACAAGTATTCTTACTATACTATCCATGGCAATTTCCCAACAAACACTCATCCAAATAATAGATGGCAATTTCTTAACAAACACTTATCCATATAATAGATGGTTTAACAATATAACATACAAAATATTTTTCTCCGCCGGGGTTGTTAACAACTCTGCCGGTCCCAAGCCCGGGTTAATGAAGAGGGTTGTGTGTTAGGTAGCCGATAGCCAACACGTAAAAAAGTCGCTCGGATCTGTTATGAAAATGAATCCTACTTTGAATCGTTTAAATGCTAGGTCGTTCCTCACAAGTGGCACGTTGCGCCTGCCTCCGGGTGTTTCGAAAAGTGAGCAAGGGGCGCCGCATCGATGCCTGGGTGCGATGAAAAATGGGCAAAGGTTTCTGCATTTTTCTGGGTGAGCGCGGGTAAAGAAGCTAGTCCAAGACTATAGGTTTAGGATAGCCACTTGGAACATAAGAACCTTAACTGGTAAGGTGATGGAATTGGTAGATGTTATGATTAGGAGAAGAGTTAGTATAGCTTGCATACAAGAAACTAAGTGGACGGGAGAGAAAGCCAGGAAAATTGAGGATACCGGTTTTAAACTATATTATAGTGGTAAGGATAGAAGTAGGAATGGGATATGAATCATAATTGCCAAGGGTCTTGTGGAGAATGTAGTGGCGGCTACTAGGAAAGGGGATAGAATTATGCTAGCTAAACTAGTTATTGGAGGGAATATAGTGAACGTTATTAGCGCATATGCCCCTCAAGTAGGATTAGATGATCAAACTTAGAGGGATTTTTGGGAGCAAATGGATAAGATCTTACAAGAGATACCCGTAGGAGAGAACCTGGTTATAGGCGGAGATTTTAATGGCCATGTGGGCATAGATAAACTAGGCTATGAAAGGGTGCATGGTGGATACGGTTTTGGTGACAGAAATGAGGCTGGGGAGAGTATTTTAGATTTTGCGTTAGTTTCTGACCTGGTGGTGGCCAATACTATGTATAAGAAGAGGGGTGAGCATTTGATAACCTTTAAGAGTGGATTAGTTAAGAGCCAAATAGATTGCTTCTTAGTGAGAAAAGTGGACCGCCTAAAATGCAATGCTTGTAAAGTGATTTCTGGAGATAGTCTGGTCTCTTAACATAGGATTTTGGCACTAGATTTATGTTTTAGAGAGCAATACCAAGCTAGGAAAGATGGTGGGCGTCGTAAGATGAGATGGTGGGACCTAAAAGGGGATAAACTGGAAATATTTAAGAATTGAAGGGATAAGGAAAGTACTTGGGACTTAGAAGATGATACTAACACTATGTGAAACTCGATGGCCAATTGTATGAGGAGAGTCTCAAGGGAAGTGCTTGGAGAGTCGAAGGGAACGGGACCCAACTCTAGGGAAACTTGGTGGTGGAGGGAAGAGGTTCGTTAAGGCAAAAAAAAAGAAAAGAAGAGTGCTTTAAAAAGTGGCAGAAGGATAGAATTGAGGAAAACCTTAAGAGCTATAGATTGGCTAATAAAGAGGTCAAGAAAGTAGTGAGAGAGACTAAGTTGAAAGCTTATGATGACCTATACACTAGACTAGATAGTAAGGAGGGAGAGAAGAGGGTATACAAACTTGCTAAGATACGGAAGAGGAAAATAAGAGATTTTAATCAAGTAAAGTGCATCAAGAGTGATGATTCTAAGGTATTAGTGAAGGATAAAGAGATTATGAAAAGATGGAATAATTATTTTGAGAAACTATTAAATGAGGAACATGGAGGTACGGTTATAGGGGAAGAAATAGTCAGTAATACGATAAACCAAGACCATAGGTTCTATCGCAGGATTAAGAACTTTGAAGTGGAGATTGCACTTAAGAAGATGAAATCAAATAAGGCTTTAGGACCCGATGATATTCCTATTGAAGCTTGGAAGTGTTTGGGTAAAAAGGGAGTTATTTGGTTGACTAGGTTGTTTAGCAAAATTTTGTTGACTTGGAACATGCCAGATGAGCGGAGGAAGAGTATTTTAGTGCCAATCTATAAGAATAAAGGTGATGTCCAGAATTGCAACAATTATAGAGGAATCAAGTTAATATGTCATATAATGAAAGTGTGGGAGAGGGTGATGGAACACCGATTGCAAGATATAACAGAGGTGTCAGAGAATCAATTTGGGTTTATGCCTGGTAGGTCAACAATGGAAGCGATCTATCTTTTGAGGAGAGTAATAGAAAAGTATAAAGAAAAGAAAAGAGACATTCATATGGTGTTTATTGACATTGAGAAAGCATATGACAGAGTGCCCCGGAACCACTATTAGATCGCCAGCTAGAGAGACAAATGAATTTCTTATCACTGTAGGGTTACACCAAGGATCTACCTTAAGTCCTTATCTTTTTGCTTTAGTTATGGACGAGTTGACGAGAAATATTCAGGATGACATGCCATGGTGTATGCTTTTTGCAGACGATATTGTGCTAGTGGATAAGACTAGAGAAGGAGTTAACACAAAGTTGGAGATTTGGAGAAAAGCTCTTGAATCTAAAAGATTTCAGATAAGCAAAACTAAGATAGAGTACATGGAGTGTAAATTTAGTAACAGTAACAATGAAAGCAGAGGAGAAGTGAAGATTGAGAACCAAGAAATGCCAAAGAGTGAACATTTTCGTTATTTATGGTTGATTATCACAACAGCGGGAGAGATTGATGCAGATGTGGTCCATAGGATTAAGGTGGGATGGTGTAAGTGGAGAAGTGCGTCTGGGGTATTGTGTGATAAACGAATACCCACTAGACTAAAAGGTAAGTTTTATAGAACGGCTATTAGACCAGCTATATTGTATGAGACGGAGTGTTGGGCAACCAAGAAACAACATGTAGATAAGATGAGTGTGACTGAGATGAGGATGCTAAGGTGGATGTGTAGTAAGACTAGACAAGACAAAATTAGGAATGAGTGTATTCGAGAATAGGTAGGAGTAGCACCGATAGAAGATAAGCTGAGAGAGAATCGATTGAGATGACTTGGTCATATTCAACGGAGACCAACAGAGGCAGTAGTGAAGAGATGTGATACTGTAACGGTAGATGGAAGTGTTAGGGGACGGGATAGGCCTAGATTAACGTTGGCTAGCATTATAAATAGAGATATGAATCTACTTAATTTGACTAATGAAATGGCCTTTGAAATGGTCGCGTGGAGAAGAAGGATTCATGTAGCCGACCCCATTTGATGGAACTTAAGGCTTGGTTTTGTTTGGTTTGGTTCTCTACAATTTCTCATAATCTTATAAGTTTTCCTCAAAATCAACTTTTTTCCCAAATTTCCAAGATCGAGGGTTTTCTCCCCAAAAATGAATTTCTCTCATTTAAAAAAAAAAAGTCATTAGACTTACAAGAGTCACACATTTCATAAATGAAATCAATTTCATGAGAGGGAAGAGAAGTATCACTTTTAAGCACATTCACAACCCCAAGTCATAACCCAAAGATTTCATCAAAGGAAAGGCTAAGATATGCGAAAATCATATATATAACTAAAGACACTCCCTACATCAAGTTATAGAGAAAAGAAGAGAAGAAACCTCCAAAATTGACGGTGCTAGATTTTGATCTCCACCTCACAAAATGTAGCCCTTGACGTGCTATTCAAATTTGATGAAGGAACTTGGTAAAATCTTCAATAGATTTGAAGAAATCAAGAATTTATGATGGTGGTTGAGTGTTTTGTAGAGACAAGGGAGATAATGTGTTTTGGAGATAGAGAGATATGATAGAAATGAGATACACTCAGCCTAAGGAGAAGAAAAGAAAAGAAAAAAATTTTGGACACAGTTGTTCCCGCACGTACGACACCACTTCCACACTTGCAGAGTGTACCCTTTTCACACGTGCTGTTATTTCATATTGAAATTTTCAGAAAACCCTACCTCACCGCACGTGGGACACCCATATCAGCACGTGCAACACTCTCACCGCACCTGCCCTCTACACTTGCAATTATTTCAGCAGCCAACCCTCAAAGTCACCCTCTCGCCACACGTGTAGCACTCATTCCCATACATACGACATCTCTCCCACCCCGCACATGCATTTTTTTTGTGTGTGTGTGTGTGTGTGTGTGTTACTACTTAGATTTCGCATGTTTTCTAAGCTCTCACCAACCTTAACTCCACTATGCTTCCGAAACAAGAGAAAGTCAACTCTGGAAACAATATAAAGGCCTTAATTCGAGGAAGATTTCAAGAGTGGTGAACTGATATGTCCGATGAGACCTTGAATTGGTTTCAACATAATTAAAAACAATTAAAAGGGGACAAAAGCGGGTTATATACCCAGGATATCACACCATTAGGAATAGTTGTACTTTTTCTATTAAAATACTCCCAAACATGAGACCCTTTAAATGATGATGGTGATGCAACAACAAGAGTAGTGGTAGAAGAACCAATTGATTCATGTTGATCAATACTAATAAAATCATCCATATTAATTAACTAAAATAAATAAATTAAAATTAATTAATAAATTACAAAATGAGTAAATAATAATTATCAATTAAAACAAGTAACTAATAATTAATTAGGTAACAATTAGTTTAAAAAAAAGAAGGTAATAATTATTAATTTAAAATAATTTATGTTATCAAATGGCAAATGAGATACAAAAATTAACGTCTTCTATTAAAAATTTCTTCTTGCATACTTGCAATTGTCCCTTATATGAATGAGCTTTGAAAGTTGAGAGAGTTGTCAACGAATATGAAAGGAGGGGAGGGGGTTATTTATAGAATTCAAAAACAATGAGGAAAAACTAAAAAATTGTCAATTTTTTTTACCATGGGCCAGGCCGAGCCGGTGCATTTATTGATCGAAGGGGCCGGGCCAAACTAGCAAGCAGAGCCAAGCTAGAAAATCCTAGGCCTAGGTCGAAAGCCAGTGGTCGTGGGCCAACGGGCCATTTTTACACCCACAATGGACCATCCTCTCTCTCTCTCTCTCTCTTCCGCCCCTCGGTCTCTCTCTCTCTCTCTCTCTCGTTTTCGTTTTATTTTCCTTACTTTCTACTATCCTCATTCATTTTTTTTTTACAAGTTGTATTACATCAAACCAACTTCCCAATGTTTTTAAAAAATGGAGCCGGTACTTTGCTCCAAATAGACTCCATTCTTTATCCTTATTATATAAAAAGGAGTGTATTTGGAGTAAAATGGAGTGAGAATAGCAACTATGGATAATAAGGATAAACAAGAGAGTATATTTGAAGTAAAGTAAAATGGGAATAGCGGCTCCAAAAAAAAAAGCATATCCTAATTTATAATTATTTTGGTTTGGTTTACTAGATTGAATATAGTAATTTACCCAAAACACATAGGTAAATTTCATTGATCTCCTTTAAAATTTACTGAAACTACAAGAAGTTTTATAGTTTTAACATAATTACACCGATCGACTTCCCTTTTCGAAAGACTAAATAAACCATAACTAATGTAGATGATGTGAAAATATAAAAATAGAAAAAGTAAAATATAAATTTTAATATAAAAGAGATGACAACGTAATGTTTTTATCTGTATGACTAAAAGGATATCAATGAAAATATGTGAATTAAAACTTTAATTTAGTCTAATGTAATTATGCCAAATTTATAAAACTTACTGTATTTTTTCTAAAACCTCACGAGTGTAATCTACCCAAAACAAAAGATTAGATTGAGTTCAAGATTCTATTTTTACATAATTTTCCATTCATCTTGATTGGGACACATTAGAAATCCTATAAAAAAAATGTATATATATTATCTAGTTATTTATTTATTTTTTATATAAAAAAATTAATGGGATCAATTGACCTGATATATTTATTTTTTATTTTTTTGAAAATTTGAGCTAGAGTGTTTAACATCTGATCCTAGTTTGTGAGATAGAAATAATTGAAAAAACCCTAATTATTAAAAAGCAGATAAAAAGGTTCTTATCATTTTTATTTTTTAATTATTAATTTTCAATCTATTTGAAGTTTGAATCAGACCAACCTAAGAAAGACTTCCCTTTTCGAAAGACTAAATAAACCATAACTAATGTAGATGATGTGAAAATATAAAAATAGAAAAAGTAAAATATAAATTTTAATATGAAAGAGATGACAACGTAATGTTTTCATCTGTATGACTAAAAGGATATCAATGAAAATATGTGAATTAAAACTTTAATTTAGTCTAATGTAATTATGCCAAATTTATAAAACTTACTGTATTTTCTCTAAAACCTCACGAGTGTAATCTACCCAAAACAAAAGATTAGATTCAGTTCAAGATTCTATTTTTACATAATTTTCCATTCATCTTGATTGGGACACATTAGAAATCCTATAAAAAAATGTATATATATTATCTAGTTATTTATTTATTTTTTATATAAAAAAAATTAATGGGATCAATTGACCTGATATATTTATTTTTTATTTTTTTGAAAATTTGAGCTAGAGTGTTTAACATCTGATCCTAGTTTGTGAGATAGAAATAATTGAAAAAACCCTAATTATTAAAAAGCAGATAAAAAGGTTCTTATCATTTTTATTTTTTAATTATTAATTTTCAATCTATTTGAAGTTTGAATCAGACCAACCTAAGAAAGCACAAGGAAAGATGTAAAAATGTGTCCCCAAAAAAGGTTTACATCAAAGCCAAAATAACACCAAACAAACAGTCAAGATAAGAAAGTCTAGATTAAACCTTACCCAGATAAATCCTATTCTCCACTTCCAACAGGCACGTATGATTCATATGTAACATGTCTGTCATCCTAAAGATGAGGAAGGCCTATGGTGGATGGCCACCTGTCCAAGTTCGGAATAAATATTGAATATAATAATAATATCATCTTACACAGTAGTATTGAATAATAAAAAAATAAATAAACAGACATTTTGTCTTTTGCGAACCTAATCATATAATCTCTACTATTGTAATGTGAAATTTTTCAGTAATTGATGATAGTATCATAATGAAAAAAAAAAAAAAAAAATTAAACATATATTTTCTCACAAAACCAATCATATAATCTCTACTACTGTAATGTAAGATTTTTCATTGATCGATAATATTACCATGTAGAATTACCAGTAGAGGTGTTCCAACTGTTAGGCAATTTAGCTTGTCACCTAAAGCCTACAAAAGTGTAATTACTCAAAAGTCTAAGTATTGATTCACTAGTATACCAAATATTTACTAAATAGTGTAAGTACATAAAAAAATTTGTATACATAATTATTTACCTACATTAGGACTTATTATTTTAAAATAAAATATCGTTATTTTTTCTTTTTATTTAAAAAAATACTACTGTCATATTACTGTGTTTACATTTTGTACGAATAGCATTTTCTCTCCGAAACTAATGGACCTGGTATTTATTTATCTTTTGTGGTAGATTAGTACTTTATCTTCCATGAAGTCCCCCCCAAAACAAAGGAAGACCTTAACAACCACTTTATTCAAATTGTGGTTGCAATGCATAGAAGCATTACAATATTGCATGAAGAAAAGAAATGTATTATCGAGGCTCTACAAGAAAGAAGGGGTGACTGTTGTGTTTCCTGCACAGCAGTTATTATTGTGGGATTATATGAGCCTATTTCGGGGCTCATTTCTATAATCCGAATCGTTCACTTTTTAGAATATATCGAGTAGATTATATATATAAAAAAATCAAGTTAATTGGATATTTTTAATTATTTCATCGAATTACATTTGTATCTAAAAATAAATGACAAATGTGATTTGAATTATAAAACTGAATATAAATGTGGGTGGATAAAAGGGTTAACGATATCTGATCAACTTGATTTTTTACAGTTATTTTCTACTCGATATATTCTAAAAAGTAACAATTTGAATTATCGAAATGAGTCTTAAAATGAGCCCATATAGCCCCCACAATAGTGACTGTTGCGTGGGAAGCACAACAGTCACCCCATTTCCTAGAAAGTATTGGTTGAGGGCCATTTTTTTTTTTTTAAATTATTCCATTTATGAAAAAAAGAAGAAACGTTGATGTTTATTTGCCTTAAACATTTGATCTAACCATAAAACTTGGATAAATTATACTTAACACCCTTTCACTTTGATTTCTTCACTTTCAATTGTAACAGCAAACACTCTACACTTTAAATCAAATTTCAATCTCATCCTTCCGTTTATCTATCATTAATAAAGCTAACGAAAATTAAAAGTGAAGAGACTAAAATAAAATTTTGGTTAAAGTGTGAGGATTAAAGTGAGATTTTAGTAAAAAAGTAAGTGTGCTAATGAGACAACAAAATATCCCATCTTCAAATGACAAATTTCATCAACTTTGTTAACAGTAGATAGATGTAATGGGTGTGATTGCAACTTGACTTAAAACATAGATGGTTGATTATTACAATTGATAAGTAAAATGATTAAAGTGAAATTTTGATGGGAGTATAAGTGTACCAAGTGTAATTCACCCATAAAGCTTCTTGTTACAAAAGCCTCAAGCTTTATACGATTTTTTTTTTTTTTTTTTTTAAGTTTTTAGTTAAATAAACTATTGACAAAATAGACTTTAGTAGAGCAGTTATATATATTAGGAATATTAAATTTTTTAAGTTGAAAAACTGTTTAATAAAAATTTAAGTACTGAACTAAAAATAAATTGTTTGACATGAATAATATCAAATATAAAATTTATTATTTCAAATTATATATTTCAATTTTATATTATGATGGCAGTAGTAGTGGTGGTGGTGGTGATGGTATGATGGGGGTGGCGGCGACGACAATGGCGCCGATGGCATAGTGGTGCTAGCGGCAATGTTGATGGTAGTGGTTGTTGCGGTAGCGTTGATAGTGATAAAAAAATGACGATGATGCTTATGACAACAATAATAATGGTGGTAAATGTGGTGGTAGCGGCGGCAGTAGTGGTGGCGGAGGTATGGTGATGGTAACAATAGCAATGATGGTAGTGGTGGCAGTGGCATGATGGTGGTGGTAGCGGTGGTAGTGGTATATTTGATATTTATAAATTCAGTCAAAATTATGTAAGTTTTATATAACTTAAAATTTTCTGAAGTTTTAGCTTACATTTTAAGAGAGACTAAAATTTTTAAGTGATATTAATTGTGATTATCAAATAGACTTATTCAACTATTACTTAATATATTCAATTTTAAGTGCTAAATTTGATTATCAAACACCCCACACTTACCATTATTTATTTGAAAGAAAATTATTATTTATTTGAAAGAAGATTCCTCCCATTGATAATTCAAATTATGATGTTCAAAAGGGTTAAAATATGTCATCCATGACGTTATTAGAACAATAATTTATCCTCTAAATAAGGGTTAGGAGGAGGATTCCCTTTAGTCCAAAATCTGAATAGAAGGGTGTTGTTCTATCCTATGAGGTTTATTACGGGTTTCGTTTCAATGATTCAAACATTTTATTTTGTTCGGTACTTCGCGTATTTCATCTACAAAAAAAAAATTAGGTCGATCCAATAACTGTAACTATTTCAATTTACTACATTTTTCACAAAAAATAGACGACAAAAAAATAAATAAATCATACATTTTTTGATGACAAACGCAATAAATTGAACTAGTTACAGTTATCGAATTGACTTAATTTTTTGTGTGAAAATACATGAAATATCCGATAAAATGAACAGTTTGGATCATCAAAATAGGGTTAAAAGCACTCCTTTTTATTTTATTTTATTTTATGTATTTATTAATATATGATATTACAATAAAGTCTATAATGATAAAAATCAAATCTAACATAAAAAATAAATACAAAAAACTCCCAAAGTGGGAAAGAAAAGTCTTTATATATATATATATATATATGTATATATACAGGACATAAGACCCACATATAAGTGTAGAGATTCAAACCATTAACTTTTTAATAAGATGCTTAAATTCTAGTCAATCGGATTAATCACATTAGTTTTACCCATGTTTTTAGATTGCTTTTCTAAATATTTCAAAATTACTATTTAAAACTTCTGTTGTGAAGGCTTGAAACCTTTTTCACAAAACCAATGTATGAATAAACATATGTAAGTTGTGAAACATGTGCATGACATGGAAGTTGACCAAAGTTTTCGAGCATAAATTGGCTTGAAACTTTTTCACACACAAAGTTGGTTGACTAAAGTTTTCGAGCATGAAGTCGATGATTACTAAAAATAATATACTTTTTTAGCATAAAAATAAAATGTGCAGATATATTTTTTTTAGAATAACAAATTTTCTTGAAAAAATATGCAATATTTATGGTCTATATGTTGTGAGGAAATTACTAATGAAAGTTAATACCTCTTATCTAATAATATCTAAGGTAAATTACACTTACTATTTTACTCTTTTATCAAAATTTCACTTTAATCCCTTCACTTTCAATTGTAATGTTAAACAATTTATATTTTAAGTAAAGTTGCAATCTGAACCTTCCATTTGTCTATCATTGACATATATAATGAAACTTGTCTTTTGAAGTATGTGTGACATTTTTGTTGTCTCAACCTTTACACTTTTATTAAAATCTCACTTTAATCCTTACATTTTTTTTAATCAAAATCTTACTTTAATCTCTCAACTTTCAACTTTTGATAGCTTTATTAACAGTAATTGGCCGGAATGGTGAGATTGGAACTTGATTTAAAATACAGGGAGTTAAATGCTAAAATTTAAAATGAAGGAAGCAAAGTGAAACTTTTGTGAAAATACAAGGATATTATGTGTAATTTATCCTAATATCTATTACATATATGTAGACGGGTATGAGCATTTTCCATCTTAAAAATTAATATCCTAAAAATTATTAATATACAATAGTTTTTCACAAAAAAATAAAATGAAAAATTATTTGTTAAACAATTGAAAATATTAATTATTAACTGCCAAGTTGTTTCCTGCAAATATTATTAATTGTTAGAGATTATTAAGTCATTAATATTAAGTAATAGAGGTGCACATGTAAGTGTATTTTTGTCCCATTTTAAAGATGCACACAAGCAAAAATGAACAAAATATATAGGTCTTTGGGATAATTACAAATCAAAAATAAATAAAGGAATTACAAAATTATGAAAATATAAGTTAGTCTGTGATTTGATGTAGGTAAAACTGAACTTATTATTTGTACTAGAGAACAAATCCCATTTACATCTCCACATTTTTACAATTTATTTTTACAATTCCACTATATCTTTCTTCATTCTATAATTGTTTGTTTATTTGGTAGGTACCCATAACAACTTTAGATTCATTATATAAGGATAAACAAAATCAAGATTAGGTTAAAGATGAATATGATGATACAATCACATGCAAAGTAAATCCAAAATAACACAAAAATAAATAATCACCAAAAAAGAAAAAACAAACAAGGAACAACAAATGGTAGAATGGTTAGGATTAGGAAAAGTTCATTGACAGAGTATGCTTCTTTATCTCTTCCCTATTTTGTATTCAATTATTTCCTAAGGCTGTGTCTGTATGTGATGATGGCCTCCTAAGAGAAGCTGTATTACCCTTATTAGGGTAGACATAAGACCCAAAAAAATAAAAACAAAAACAGCAAATTGAACAAAACTCCAATTCTAGGGTTTGGGCGAAAAAAAATAAAAATAAATAAATTCGAACTAACTTGAATGGTAGGTTAAGATTTGTTCGATTCTTAGGGAACGATTTGATTTTAGTTTGATTTTGGATCTAAAAATGATCAACTCAATTAAATTGGTTCAATTTTGAAGTTAGCCCGACCAACCTACACATATATTACATAAAATTTTGTATACAATATACAAGTCTTTATATAATAAATTGTCACCATTTATTATAGTGAAGTTTACTACACAATTATATTATATATTTTAGGAAAACTAACATTTTACTCTTTATGTTTGGTCATTTTTCACTTTATATATTGTCACCATTTTTTCTCTACTTTAACTATTAATGTTTCAAGTTTTTTCAATTTTTTTAAATTAGACAGAAAATAATACATTGATAGTCACACCTCTGACACAAACCCAAACTCTAATATAATAATATGTTTTTCATATTATGTGGCAATTAACGTGACATTTTTTGTTTAATTTTGAACAGAAATTAGTTTAAAGAGTAAACTAGGAAAAAAAAATTGAAGGACCAAAATAAGAAAAATTAAACTTTAAAGACCAAAGTAAAGAAATGACTAAACATAAAAAGGACAAAGTATAATTAACCCCATATTTTTTACAAACTATTTTTCTAAAATTTAGTTTTATAAAGAGCACTTTTATAAAATTTTGACATTTAAGGTAGACTCCTGATTCTAACCTGAATATCAGATTGAGTTCCTCAATTCGGTTATGAGATTAAAGTAAGCTAACACAAGTCAATTTTTCATTTTGAATCATTGATATTTTTCATAAAACCATCATTTCGGTCTTAAGAAAAATATCCTCTTACACAAAGAGGAAGTTATTTTTCAAAGGTGATAGTGAATGAATCCATTAAATTTCAATTGGATTTCATAACACAAAAAATCAAGGAAATTATACAAATTTTATAGGTTACTCAAATTGGAGAAAATGTATCAATTAAATTTACTCCCTAATCAAATTTCCATTTCTTAAAACAAGAAATCAAATTATACAAACTCAACAGATTATCAAATCAGAGAAAATGTATTAGTGAAACGGATCATGCTAATGACAAGACTGTCGTTAAGGGCTTCCCTTGTGTCATTGGTGCTTGCCAAACTTAAGCTTAATCAAAGATTAAGAGTAAATGGCATGTTTGATGTAGTGTTTAACAAACTGAAAATTTATAAATATAAAACTAGGGTAAATTATACCTAACACCCATACATTTTGATTCTTTCACTTTCAATTGTAACAGTCAATACTCTACACTTTAAATCAAATTTCAATCTCACCCTTCTGTTATCTACCGTTAATAAAACTAATGGAAATTGAAAGTGGAGAGACTAAAATAAAATTTTAGTTAAAGTGTAAGGATTAAAGTGAGATTTCAGTAAAAAAGTAAGTGTGCTAATGAGACAACAAAAATATCACATCTTCAAATGACAAATTCCATCAACTTTGTTAACAGTAGATGGATGTAAAGGTGTGATTGCAACTTGACTTAAAATATAGAGGGTTGACTATTACAATTGAAAAGTAAAAGGATTAAAGTGAGATTTTGAGGCAAATATAAGAGCACTAAGTGTAATTTACCCATAAAGCTTCTTGTTACAAAAACCTCGAGCTTTACACGATGGGGGACAAGAGAAGGGTTTAGGTGAACGTTTGATAAAGTTAAAAATTGAAAATTAAAAATTAATATTAATTTTTTAAGTTGAAAAACTGTTTGACAAAAATTTAAGTGCTGAACTAAAAATAATTTGTTTGACATGTATAATATCAAATTTAAAATTTATTATTTCAAATTGTATATTTCAATTTTATATTGTGATGGCGGTAGTAGTGGTGGTAGTTGTGATGGTATGATGGTGGTAGCAGCAACAGTGGCGGCGGTGGCACGGTGGTGGTAGCAGTAGTGTTGATGGGTGGTGGTAGATGTGGTAGCGATGATAGTGATAGAAAAATGATGGTGGTACTTATGACAACAATGATAATGGTGATAAATGTGGTGGTGGTGGCGGCGGTAGTGGTGGCAGAGGCATGGTGATGGTAACAGTAGCAATGATGGTAGTGGTGGTAGCTGTGGTAATACTATATTTGGTATTTATAAATTCAGTCAGAATTAGGTAAGTTTCATATGACTTAAAAATTTTCTTAAGTTTTAGCCTATATTTTAAGAGACTAAAAATTTTAAGTGATATCAATTGTGATTATCAAATAGACTTAATTAATTATTACTTAATACATTCAATTTTAAATGCTAAATTTGGTTATCAAACACCCCACGCTTACTATTTTTTATTTGAAAGAAAATTATTATTTATTTGAAAGAAGCTTCCTCCCATTGATAATTCAAAGTATGATGTTCAAAAGGGTTAAAATTTGTCATCCATGACGTTATTAGAACAATAATTTATCCACTAAATAAGGATTAGGAGGAGGATTTCCTCCAATCCAAAAACTAAACAAGAGGGTACTTCCGTTTCAATGATTCAAACAGTTTATTTTGTTGGGTACTTCGTGTATTTCATCTACAAAAAAATTAGGTCGATCCGATAACTGTAACTATTTCAATTTACTGCATTTTTTACAAAAAAAAAAATAGTCGACAAAAAAAAATCATAGATTTTTTTATGATAGACGCAATAAATTGAACTAGTTATAGTTATCGAATCCACTTAATTTTTTGTGTGAATTAAATACATGAAATATCTGATAAAATGAACGGTTTAAATTATCGAAATGGGGGTAAAAGTACTGTTTATTTATTTATTAGTATATGATATTACAATAATGTCTATAATGATAAAAATCAAATCTAAAATAAAAAATATATACAAAAAACTCCCAAAGTGGGAAAGAAAAGTCTTGATATATATATATATACAGGACATAAAACCCATACATAAATATAGAGATTCAAACCATTAACTTTCTAATAAGATGCATAAATTCTAATCAATCGGATTAATCACGTTAGTTTTACCCATGTTTTTAGATTGCTTTTCTAAGTATTTCAAAATTGCTATTTAAAACTTCTGTTGTGAAGGCTTGAAACCTTTTTCACAACCCATGTATGAATAAACATATGTAAGTAGTGAAACATGTGCATAACATGGAAGTTGTCTAAAGTTTTTGAGCATAAATTGGTTGGCTAAAGTTTTTGAGCATAAATGGGCTGGAAACTTTTTCACACACAAAGTTGGTTGACTAAAGTTTAAAAGCAAAATATCACTTAACATGAAGTCGATGATTACTAAAAGTAAATTACTTTTTTAGCATAAAAATAAAATGTGCAGATATATATTTTTTTAGAATAACAAATTTTCTTGAAAAAATATGTACTATTTATGGTCTATATGTTGTAAGGAAATTACTAATGAAAGTTAATACCTCTTATCGAATAATATCTAGGGTAAATTACACTTAGTATTTCTACTCTTTTATCAAAATCTCACTTTAATCCCTTCACTTTCAATTGTAACAGTAAACTATTTACACTTTAAGTAAAGTTACAATCTGAACCTTCCACTTGTCTATCATTGACAAATATAATGAAACTTGTCATTTGAATCATGTGAGACATTTTTGTTGTCTCATTGGTACGAGTGCCTCTATTTACACACCACATTTTGTCTCAAGACACACCATTAATTGGTTATTTTTTATTATAATAATGACCTTACCTAAAATGACCAAAATGACCACAAAAAAATATCAATACACACCTTAGTTGAATATACAACATCCAAACCCTAACTCTAGCCACCATTGTTGCAGCTGTCGCCATTTCACCACTGCTTTTGTTCTATGTTGTTCGTGGAGTGGCATTGGAAAACCTCTTGCCTCTGCTGACAAGAATGGAATTATTTGTACTTTGACATGATTGGTGCCTTTTTTTTTTGTAAATACAATACTTTCTTCTCCGTCATAGTGTTGTTTAACCTCAAAAATATTTCTTTAACAACGACGTTCTTACTCTGCTCATTAGAAGAAAGAAGCAAATTTCTTATTGGTTTGAGGGTAGTGGGTGGAATACGCAAAATGGTCATCAATTTCTAAAAATGAAACAGAAAACAGTGAAGGATAAGTCCGTTCGGAACTACAAAGTTGAACTATTGAATTTTGTTCGACACTAAAATGTCGAACATATTGAAGTTGTTCGACAGAAACACTCCGGACAAAAAGTTAATGTTCAACAGACCAGTGTCGAACGGTTTGCAAAATCAAACGTTCATATACAATACTCATGACAACGGAAAAACGTACATAAAACCCTCAAATCTAAGCAAAATAAGAATTCTCACATACTGTATCTCCAATGTGGAGTTGTTTCCACCGATGTCTTTGATGAAACAGAGAATGGAGGGAAAGATGAAAGATCGTGGGTGGGGTGTGTGAGTGAGTAATGGTGAAGATGAAAGATGTGGATGAGGTGTGTGAGTAAGGGTAAAGATAGAAGATTATGGTGTGTATTAAGCAAATTTTGTATTTATCAAATTACTAAAGGTGTGCCTTGAGTAATGATGTGCCTTGAGATGAAAGGTGGTGTATAAATAGAGGCACCCCATTAGTACCTTTACACTTTATTAAAATCTCACTTTAGTCCTTACATTTTTTTTTACCAAAATCTAACTTTAATCTCTCAACTTTCAACTTTTGATAGCTTTATTAACAGTGAATGGCGGCATGGTGAGGTTGGAACTTGATTTAAAATATCGGGAGTTAAATGCTACAATTGAAAATGAAGGTAGCAAAGTAAAACTTTTGTGAAAATACAAGGATATTATGTGTAATTTATCCTAATATCTATTACATATATGTAGACGGGTATGAGAATTTCCCATCTTAAAAATTAATATCTTAAAAATTATTAATATGCAATAGTTTTTCAGAAAAAATTTATTTGTTAAACAATTGAAAATATCAAATTATTAACCGTCAAGTTGTTTCCTGAAAATATTATTAATTGTTAGCGATTATTAAGTCATTAATACTAAGTAATAGAGGTGCAAACACGTGTATTTTTGTCTCATTTTAAAGATGCACACAAGCAAAAATGACCAAAATATATAGATATTTGGGATAATTACAAATCAAAAGTAAATAAAGTAAGAAAAATACTTGGTGGCCTAAATTTGTATAGTCCGAATAAGTCGAATGTATTAAAACGATGTCATTTTATCCCAAAACAACTTCGTTTTGACACATTCGAGCCATTTGAACCATGAATTTTCAAGCTACCAAACATTACTAATAAAGTAATTACGAAATTATGAAAATATAAGCTAGCCTGTGCTTTGATGTAGGTAAAACTGTAACTTATTACTTATATTAGAGAACAAATCCCAATTACACCTCCACATTTTTATAATTACTTTTTCTACTTTGCACTGTTAACTTGTTTACAATTCCACCTATATTTTTCTTCATTCTATATTTGTTTATTTATTTGGTAGGTACCCGTCACAACTTTAGCTTCATTATATAAGGATAAACAAAATCAGGACTAGGTTAAAGATGAATTTGATGATACAATCACATGCAAAGTAAATCCAAAATAACACAAAAATAAATAATCACCAAAAAAAGAAAAAACAAACAAGGAACAACACATGATAGAATGGTTAGGATTAGGGAAAGTTCATTGACAGAGTATGCTTCTTTATCTCTTCCCTATTTTGTATTCAATTATTTGCTAAGGTTGTGTCTGTTTGTGATTCTGGCCTCCTAAGAGAAGCTGTATTACCCTTATTAGGGTAGACACAAAACCCCAAAAAATAAAAACAAAAACAGCAAATTGAACAAAACTCCAATTCTAGGGTTTGGGTGAAAAAATAAATAAATAAATAAATTCGAACTAACTCGAATGGTAGGTTAAGATTTGTTCGATTCTTAGGGAACAGTTTGATTTTAGTTTGATTTTGGATCTAAAAATCACCAACTCAATTAAATCGGTTCAATTATTAAGTTACCTGACCAACCCACACATATATTTCATAAAATAATATACAGTATACAAGTCTTTATATAATAAATTGTCACCGTTTATTATAGTGAAGTTTACTACACAATCATATTATATATTTTAGATAAAGTACACTTTACTCTTTATGTTTGGTCATTTTTCACTTTATATATTGTCACCATTTTTTCTCTACTTTAACTATTCATGTTTCAAGTTTTTTTAATTTTTTAAAATTAGACAAAAAATAATACATTGATAGTCACACCTCTGACACAAACCCAAACTCTAATATAATAATATGTTTTTCATACTATGTGGCAATTAACGCGACATTTTTTGTTTAATTTTGAACAGAAATTAGTTTTAAGAGTAAACTAGGAAAAGAAAAAAAAAATGAAGGACCAAAATAAGAAAAATTAAACTTTAAAGACCAAAGTAAAGAAATGACTAAACATAAAAAAGGCAAAGTATAATTTACCCCATATTTTTTACAAACTATTTTTCTAAAATTTAGGCCTCGTTTGGGAACAGACTAATTTAGTAACTTTTTGGCTATTTGGCTAAAAAGGTAGGTAAAAAAAACTTGTATGTTTGGGATGACTTTTTGACTAATTACGAAAAGATGTGCAAAAAGTAGAGAGAAAAGAGAATCTTTGACTTTTTGGTATGGGTTGTTGGCTTTTTGGCTAATTTAGTAACTTTTTGGCTAATTGGCTAAAATAGCCTCTTGCCAAACGAGGCCTAAGTTTGTTTTACTAGTTTTACATATTACATAAAATAATATACAGTATACAAGTCTTTATATAATAAATTGTCACCATTTATTATAGTGAAGTTTACTACACAATTATATTATATATTTTAGGAAAACTAACATTTTACTCTTTATGTTTGGTCATTTTTCACTTTATATATTGTCACCATTTTTTCTCTACTTTAACTATTCATATTTCAAGTTTTTTCAATTTTTTTAAATTAGACAGAAAATAATACATTGATAGTCACACCTCTGACACAAACCCAAACTCTAATATAATAATATGTTTTTCATACTGTGTGGCAATTAACGCGGCATTTTTTGTTTAATTTTGAACAAAAATTAGTTTTAAGAGTAAACTAGGAAAAGAAAAAAAAAAGGAAGGACCAAAATAAGAAAAATTAAACTTTAAAGACCAACGTAAAGAAATGACTAAACATAAAAAGGACAAAGTATAGTTTACCCCATATTTTTTACAAACTATTTTTCTAAAATTTAGTTTTATAAAGAGCACTTTCATAAATTTTGGCATTTAAGGTAGACTCGTGATTCTAACCTGAATCCGTTAAATTTCAATTGGATTTCATAACACAAAAAATCAAGGAAATTATACAAATTTTATAGTTTACTCAAATTGGAGAAAATGTATCAATTAAATTTACTCCTAATCAAATTTCCATTTCTTAAAACAAGAAATCAAATTATACAAACTCAACAGAATATCAAATCAGAGAAAATGTATTAGTGAAACGGATCATGCCAATGACAAGACTGTCGTTAAGGGCTTCCCTTGTGTCAGTGGTGCTTGCCAAATTTAAGCTTAATCAAAGATTAAGAGTAAATGGCATGTTTGGTGTAGTTTTTAACAAACTGAAAATTTATAATTAGAAAACATAATCCAAAAGCATCTCTTCTACTTTTCAAAAATCAAAATTTTCAGCTTATTTAAGCTATTTTTGACGCATAAATTGTGTAAACAAAAGTTGCAATAAACACACATAAATTTTCAAAAAAAAAAAAACAAAAAAGGTTACATGCGACTCCATAAACTGAGTAAAACAGACTCAAATTTACAGAGTTGAATAAAATTTATGCACCTAGTGTAACCCTTTGGCTTTGCTATGGGGTTGTTAGAGAGAACGTGTGACCAAACAACAGCCACCACCTTCCATTCTATACACTCAACAACTAGCCAAACAGCAAGTAGTTACCCCCCTTTCCAGTTTCCATCCATGCAAACAAGCCACACACAATGGGTACTCTTTTAAACCTTTTGAACAAAATTCAAAACATAATGTGAATCTCTCTCTCTCTCTCTCTCTCTCTCTCTATATATATATATATATATATATTTAAGACATGAGATTTCTTGCCCAAAAACAAAAGGCTTGAGACTCACAAGGATGGCAATTGAATCCATCAAAAAGAAGCACGAAAGGTCATCGAAACTGAATCAAATTGCTTCAATATTCAGCAACAAATTAGAACAGAGTGGATACAAAGAACACTTACAGGGGGTCTAGAAGGAAGGAAGAAGAGCAGAGCTTCCTAGAAGTTGGAAGATTAAGAAATTAAATTTGTTTGAAAGAGAAAATGGGATATGCAAATAGCATTGGGAAGTACCAACTCAGTCGAACAATCGGAGAAGGTACTTTCGCCAAGGTTAAACTGGCCACAAACACAGAAAATGGCCAGCATGTTGCAATCAAGATCATTGACAAACATATGGTCATCGAAAACAATCTCATCTACCAGGTGAATTCCGATTCCCAACCCATTTCTTATACCTGTTTCAGTGTGTCTTGTGTGTCAGTCATAGATAGAAATGCAAAAGCTTGATTAGTTGTTGTGGTTTGAACTATGCATCTTTCTTGATACATGGAGCTCTTTTTTATAGGTACAGAGAGAAATAAGAACAATGAAGCTCCTGCGTCATCCTAACATCGTCAGGATACATGAGGTATGTTGGATGCGTTAAAATTTTCATTTTGACATACCAACAAATAATATTTTCTTGAACTAGACAATGATTTCAAATCACAGGTAATCGGCACGAAAACAAAGATTTACATTGTAATGGAGTATGTATCAGGAGGGCAGCTATCAGACAAGCTGGTGAGATTCAATATCAGACTTGGGAATCCAGGGATGGCGTTACGGATAAGGAAAATGTCTTGTAGCTCAAATTTTGTGGCTCAAAAGTGGCTCAAATGGCCAAAACGACGTCGTTTTGGCCATTTTTATGTTGTTTTGTACTCAAAACAACATCGTTTTGGCCATTTGAGCCACAAAATTTGAGCTACGTAGCATTGTCGTACGGATAATTCTAAATATCTTGAGCCTCTTTTCTTTTTCTTTTTTTTTTTTTTTTGGTCCAGTCTTATATTAATAGGTTAAATGAAAGAGAAGCAAGGAAACACTTTCAGCAGTTAATCGACGCTGTAGATTATTGCCATTGCAGAGGGGTTTACCACAGAGATCTAAAGGTCAGAACAAAACTATCTTCCTCAAATAATTTTTCACAATTCTCCAAAAAGGGAACTATGGAAATTGACTCCGATCTTATTCTTGGCATTTCATGTACAGCCAGAAAACTTGCTATTGAACAGCAAAGGAAATCTGAAAGTATCTGATTTTGGACTTAGTGCATTACGAAAGGTAACAACTACTTGTACACTTTCGCTACATTGGTAATAATAGGGTTTCTAGTTCTGTGGTAGACATTTTTATGTATTCTACAAGTTTCAAGCTAATAATTGGTGTCTCAACAGCCTGGAGACCTGCTATCTACTGCCTGTGGCTCTCCAAGCTACGTAGCACCAGAGGTAAGAAACAAAACTTTCGTCTTAGGGTTAATTTCACTTTTATTCGCTAAACCATCATCAATTTTTTGCATTTCATCCTTAAACTAAGAATTTCATCTATTTAGTCCCTAAAATTTCTGATTTCAGTACAATTGTATAAATCAGTAACTGTTGAAGGTTGATTTGATCGATAAAAAAGTAATTTCAATAGTTGAAGAATTTAACCACACAATCAAACACCCATCAAATTGGTTGTGCAGTATAGTTTGTTCAAAATAGAAAGAAAAATGAGTGTTGGTTTTATGGTTTAGGTTGTTCAAATTTTGAAGTAACCTTTTTATCCATCAAATCAAGCTTACAAACCAGTAACCTCAGAGACTTCTATAGATGAAATTGATAGTTTAGGGATGAAACATGAAAAATGGTGAGAGTATAAGGGATAAAAGTAAAATTAACCCATCCTATTAAACTACCAATCAATAACTTCTTTTTTCTCCATCATAAACTGTTTTCTCACAAGAGAGAGGATGCAACAAAATTAGAAAGGAAAATAAAAATTTTCTTGTACGAGGAAAACACACATACCTAAGTCCCTTCAATTCCATTGTTAATGCTTCATGATTTGGTGAACAGCTGCTTATGAATAAGGGCTATGAGGGAGCGGCTGCCGATGTTTGGTCCTGCGGAGTAATACTTTTTGAATTACTCGCTGGTTATCTTCCATTTGATGATCGTAACCTGATGAACTTGTATAAGAAGGTATTCCTCCAATCTAAATTACATAATATCCAAGTTTCACAGAATCACAAAATTGTGATATATCTAATAAATTTGTCCTGCAAAGATATTGAGAGCACAATACACATTTCCGGAGTGGTTTACAGAAAGCCAGAAGAAACTGATTTCCAAGATACTTGATCCAAATCCTCGAACGGTAGTGCTCTACACACCATCATACGTAAAACAAAAACAAGGTGTGGAATTAGAATGAAAATACAACAATTTCTTGTTTTGTCACTGCAGAGAATTACTATACCAGAGATTATTGAAGATCAGTGGTTTCAATCAAATTATGAGCCTGCTGTGGGGATTGAATGTGATGAAAATATCAACTTGGATGATGTTCACGCAGCTTTCGATTCAATCAAGGTAATGATGAAAATGAAGTAGCAACATAATGAATTTCACAATTTCAACTAAATGTATTGTATCTCGTGTAGGAAAATGAGGCTAAGACAAAGATACCACATATTCCAAGTTTCATCAATGCTTTTCAGCTAATAGCAATGTCACAAGACCTTGATTTGTCAAGACTATTCGAAGAACAGGCAAGTTATACACATCTTGAATTAAGTTCAATAGTCATAAATGCTTCTTTTCTTCCAATATAAAATCTTTCGTCCCGATTTAGGATAATGAAAAGCAGAAAACAACGCTTGGATCCAAACTTACAATCAATGAAACCATAGAGAAAATTGAGGCTGCTGCAAAAGATGCGTGTCTCTCAGTCGAAAGGATGAACAACTCTAAGGTAAAATCTTGACAAACCTATGGTTTCTTATTCACACAAGTGTGATATCCTACATTCTTTCCCAGCTAGATTATATCTTCTTGATAATATCAGATGAAAATTCATCCAAAACAGAAGATGACAAGATGTTCAAGATCATGCTTTGACCTATCAGCAGAGGTAAAATAATTTTCATATATTCTCCCTTCAAAAGCACCATATGAGATTATAACCATTGTGTGTGGCAAAATTCAGGTAATTGAGGTGGCACCAACACATTGTGTCGTAGAAATATCAAAATCTGCAGGGGAACTAGTATTGTACACAGAGGTAATAAGCCATATACATACATATACATATACCCCCTCTCTCTCTCTATATATATACGTATTTTTTTATATGTCAATTATATTTTTGGATTCAAGATTACTCATTTTGATCCGTGGTGAGCAGTTCTGCAAAAGTTTATCAAGTATGCTGACAGAAGAATCAGAAGTCTCAACCGAAAAGCAAGCACTCAAGGAGGTCATTGTCAACACAGAGAATATCCATGGAAGTGAATTGTAGTAGGTCTTGAACCTAATCTGAAATGGTGTACAGAGCATGATTTTTTAGCCGCCTCACTAGCATAATAAAGACCTACAAGGCTGATGAGGCCTAAAAAAAGGTTGTAAAGAAAATTGTGAAGTAATGCAAGGTAATGAATAAAGGAGCATGAGTGAAGAAATAGAAATACTGCTTATGGTAACATGGTGTTGATTTCAATATACAGATGTTCACAAGGTTTTTGTTTGATGTTTTTGTTTTCTTTTTTTCTTTTTGTTTTTTAACTTTTTTTGGGTCTATTATTTGTTGACGATGTCAAGTAGACATTTATGTACTGAAAGATATTGGATGTAGGAAGAAATTCTTCAATTGTTTCACATGTTGTTGATTTCAATATACAGATGTTCACAAGGTTTTTGTTTGATGTTTTTGTTTTCTTTTTTTCTTTTTGTTTTTTAACTTTTTTTGGGTCTATTATTTGTTGACGATGTCAAGTAGACATTTATGTACTGAAAGATATTGGATGTAGGAAGAAATTCTTCAATTGTTTCACATGTTGTTGATTTCAATATACAGATGTTCACAAGGTTTTTGTTTGATGTTTTTGTTTTCTTTTTTTCTTTTTGTTTTTTAACTTTTTTTGGGTCTATTATTTGTTGACGATGTCAAGTAGACATTTATGTACTGAAAGATATTGGATGTAGGAAGAAATTCTTCAATTGTTTCACATGTTGTTGATTTCAATATACAGATGTTCACAAGGTTTTTGTTTGATGTTTTTGTTTTCTTTTTTTCTTTTTGTTTTTTAACTTTTTTTGGGTCTATTATTTGTTGACGATGTCAAGTAGACATTTATGTACTGAAAGATATTGGATGTAGGAAGAAATTCTTCAATTGTTTCACATGTTGTTGATTTCAATATACAGATGTTCACAAGGTTTTTGTTTGATGTTTTTGTTTTCTTTTTTTCTTTTTGTTTTTTAACTTTTTTTGGGTCTATTATTTGTTGACGATGTCAAGTAGACATTTATGTACTGAAAGATATTGGATGTAGGAAGAAATTCTTCAATTGTTTCACATGTTGTTGATTTCAATATACAGATGTTCAAAAGGGGTTTGTTTGATCTGATGTTGTGTGTGTGTGTGCCTATTATTTGTTTAAAGATGTCAAGCAGACATTTTTGTACTGAAAGATATTTGATACAGGAATAAATTTGTCAATTGTTCAACTTTCCCTATTAAAAATATTATTGGAGTCCGAGGATATTGTGCTTAGAGGGGGGTTAATAGACCTTCAATCACCCAAAATTAATTCGCTTTTAAAAAGTACCAGCCAATTAAAATTTTCAATTTTAGACTAAGAGTGATTAAATAAATCATAGAACAATGAAGTTATAAATAGATGCAGTGATTTAACATGAAAACTAATGACAAAACTCTCCGAAGAGATAAAAAGAATGATCCCAACACCCCAAACAATCCACTAAACAAATCAAAAGTTTACAGGACTTAGATGAAAGAAATTACAACCATCCCCCAATTCACCTAACTCTGAAATCCTCCTCATGCTCCACGAGTTCGGTTTGACCAAGTCAGCCTCCTTTGATCTGCTAGATCACTACGAAGCTTCTCACCTCGATCTCCATGCTCCGATGGCTTCATTCACCACCCAAAAGGCCATGGGATGTTAGGATGATGCAACGCTGTGCTATGCAAAGGGTGAAGGTTTTTATTTAAAACTCAAGAGAAGTTCTCCTAAAGATGCAAAGTCTGAAGAACACTCAAAACTCTGTCACAAACTATAAAAGCTGCTCAAAATAAAAGGCCTAAAGCCTAAAACGTATTAGGGGACCTTTATAGAAGAGATGTGGGATTAGAAACATAAAACAGGTCAAATTAGGATTAAGTGTCTAACATGATAAGGTCACCTCGTTAGAAGTACCAGTGCTTCTTAGACTATAATTGAGTTGCACCAAACATAGAGTCAAGGTATCGACGAGATGATCTTTTGAAAATCCCAGATACGGTTTGATTACAACTCAAAAGACAAAATGAAAGAAAAAAGAAAGAACAAATAAATTAGAGACATAGATTCCTAGGTTGGCTTGGATGGAAAAAGATGTGTGTGTGTGTGTGTGAGTGTGTGTGAGAGAGAGAGAGAGAGAGAACAACTTGGACATATAGATAACAAAGTGAAAGGGGAAAAAAACAAAGAACAATTTAAAAAAGATAGTTTCTTGCTTAACTTGGAAGAAAAAGATATGGAGAGAGAGAGAGAGAGAGAGAGTACAAATAATAATAAAAAAAGAGAAGAGAGATTCCTGGTTAACTTACTTCTTGAACGCTCAAGCCCTAGGGTGTTCTTAAGACTTACAGGTATATGTACCATCAAGGTTTTAAAAAGCGGTCACAATCGTTACGTAATGCCGTCACGTAACGGTTGTGGTGGTTACCGCTACCCGTTACGGTCGCTTTTGCAATGTGATTGAGATTCACAGGTATGTCGGTTGTAGCGGCTGCCGTAGCGGTCGTAACAATGCCGTAACAGTTGTAACGACTTGTTATGCACCGTTACGTAACGGTTCCGAACTACTTCTTTCGAAAAAACACAAAAAAAAAAAAGCTGAAAATGGGGGAAGAGGGAAGATAAAGAGAGAAGATGGATGAGCAAGAGATAGAGAGAGAGGAGAGGGAAGATGAAAAACATGTTATTGATTTGTTGAAGCTGTTATACTATTCTATTTAAATGCTATCACTCAACCAATTTGTTTGTGTGTGTCTATCTATATATTGTTTAATAATAATAATAAGTATGGTCATTTTCTATTTGGCTTGGTTAAAATATGTATATATATATATATATATTTAGGCTTTTATTTATTCTCTTTCTTTTGTCATTGTTCATCTTATATATAATAGTTAGTGATTGATTTTTTGTATAATATAAAGTCATTAATTATTAAAATAAAATGTAAAAAACTCAGCTTATAGTGATTTAAAAATGTGAAATATATTGGATCATACTTAAAAATTTACAAAAATTGATCAATATTTATTTTAAACCCAATAAATATAATCATGGAAAAAAAATATGCGTATCAGTAAATTTTTTTCAAATTGTGCGAAAAATAAAAAAATTTACGGTTCCGGTTTCCGCAACCGTTACGCTACGGCCTTTACACCCCGCAACTGCAACTGCGCTACCGCCACCGTTACGGCGACCGCAATAGCTTTTCAGAACCTTGTGTACCATAATCATCAATATAGTATGTTAAATCAAAGAGCTTAATTAAGTAAGCAACTTATGATTTAAATTAATAAGAATTGAAGTTACAAACCAGTTACCTATGCTCTTGGCATGCATCATCACCGAGATGATTCATCACATTACGTTATGCAAGTCAAGATGGGGCTAAAATAGCTTCTAACTGGGTATCATGTATCCTGCTGTAATATATTCAGTAACTAAAATGTACCAATTAGTGACTTCTGATGAGATATAACAGATAATCTTCAGTCATGAGACTAATGTTTATAAGGTGCAATCCATGAAATTCCATGTGTGCTATGGTGTGTAATATTGTATTAAGTTTTAAAGATTTCAGAAATTTTAATAGAAAAATAACCAGTGATGAAGTCCTACCATTCAAAGCAAAAACCCACAAATCCAAGGTGTGGACCGTGTGGTTGAGAGAAAATTAATAAAAATAAAAAATTACAAAAACTGCTATGAGGTAGCACATGTATCTCCACTTTGAGGAGTCTTACTAAATTATTTTCATATTCATCCTCCAGAATTCACATACTAAAAAATATTGGAATCTTAAGAAGAACAAATCATTATAGATATGCAACAGGCAATTAACACGATTGACTCACAATGTGAGTAAAATCGGTGAAAGTCTATTTTTCAGGATCTCTTGTCAGAGTAGAATAAGAGAAACAAAAAAGAGAAATAAGAAAACATGATAGCAACTTTGACATTTCTATATTGACTACAGACAAAAATGAAAACACTACAATTAAAACTGACTGTGTTTCAGGATATCTTGTCAGAGTAGAATAAGAGAAACAAAAAAGGGAAATAAGAAAACATGATAGCAACTTCCACATTTCTATATTGACTACGGACAAAAATGAAAACGCTACAATTAAAACTGACCAGCATGTTCCAACAGATGACAAACAAAAATTTATAAACAATTATTTCCAGTTGGTTAGTTTGATTTTGAGTAATTATAGACAGGTGCTTTTCTACTTTGCACCGACTTCGACAATTCAACTCTGAAAGAGATCTATGAGACAACTGGGGAACTCTTAGAGTTTGCATGTTTTCTCCTTAATAGCAGGAAACTCTTACTTGGGTAAGTTTCTTACTTAGACATGCGATTCCGCACTCCCAAGTAAAAAACTTGTAAGAAATTCGCTCCCTACTGAGATTGAACATATCAAACATACAAATCTCAAATAAACAAAAGAAAATTAACTCAAATTTATTTTAATGCTTTCTATTCACATAATATTTATTTATCCTTAACAAGATAACTTGTAGTTGACATCAATCTCCAATAATAATTCATATTTTAATACATATATTGCAATTAAGCAGAAAAAAAATAATTGCTAGTATATATTTAAATATAAAATATATACACTCTCCCTCGATAGCCACTCTCAACCTAAGAAACTGTTATTTGCTCTCACCCTCAACCCCCAATCCCGCTCTCATCCCCACCCCCGCTTTGTGCAACTAAGGTTTATCCTAGTTAGAATTTCCATTTGAGAAACGATCAAAATAAGAATGAAGTTATACTAGTAATGCACTCTTCACGGGTGACTCCACGGAATTTGGTAACACTGTGCAAGAGCTCAAATGGCTATCCACCTAGCTTGTAATGTTTTAAGGTAAACTTGTAAAGGGTAACTCAAAGTGCTGCTATAATACAAAAGGCAAGAGCTTCACAATATTGAGAGATTAGGTAGGGTGTCAGAGTCATTACTTGCTAAACTTTTGCCCAAAAGAGGGAATGAAGTTCCATTGGAGACAATGTTGTTGAAGACCCCAAAAGAACCCCCCAATTAAAGAAGTAATAAACCTCAATGATATCTATCTGACTCATATTCGTAGTCCCATTATCCACACAGGACAAACAAATAATATTGGAGCCATTTATCTCGGCACATCCACAAAGTTAAATCACCACCTAGAAATAATATTTCAAGTGTCCGTAAATTGCAATTGACAAATTTTATTTCATACAAATAAATCTGCATATTATTCATTATGGAAAAAAAAGAGCAACATAACCATGTTTGGAATGAATAAAGTCTATGTAATCATGATTTGGGCATACAAAAATCACTAAACCAATTAGGGTATTTACCTCACTAGCAATCACTCTTGATATATCAGGTGATGCTCCAATTGTGTAACTACAGCCTCGCACTATAAGCTTTCTATGGCTAATGGTTCTCTTGTCACAAAATCTTGGTCTGTCATGATGAAACTTACTAACTTAAGACATATTCTGACTTTTCTTGTCTGATAGATAATTTTGAATTTCTTGAAATTATTCCAAATTATCATTTTTCAGCAAAAGAGACTCTCTCTCTCTCTCTCTCTCTCTCTCTCTCTCTCTCTCTCTCACACACACACACACACACACACAAACAACAGATACACATGATAAATATATAATGCAAGCATATAGTTTCGATGCCTCCTACACATTCCTTGCAATTCAAACTTCTAAAGCCAAGTGGGCTACCCCTCCTGACTGGGTGGACAATTGACCGGAAGAGAACTTCGATTTGCCCAGCCAGCAGATGGGCGGCATGCTTATCTTGTGTCAGCTACCTACCCCTCCCGTTCCTCAACCAAGACTCACTCTAGCAGTTTATGTTCTAAAGTGCCCATAACAAACAAGAGAGTATATCAAACATAGCAAACTATAAAACAGTTGGTTTTGTCAGAAGTCCAAATTCAGATTTATTTGCAGGAAAACTATAGCAGTAAGATTAAGAGGAACTACGAGGAAAACTTCCTCATCAAATTCTTAAGTTTCAGTTGATTTCTTTCTGTTTGTACAGGAAAATGCAATACAATTCTACATGAATGTTCAAGAGGGCCTACAGTATAAATGATCAATATATAACAATTAAATTAGAATGAGCTCTGTAAGATGCAGGATTGCATCTTAAATGCCATTATCCTATCTCAAGAAATCCTCCCTCTCTTTCATTGTTTTGTTCCACCTCGTACATTTATTGTATAATATCTCAGATGATCACTTTCCAATCAAAAATTAAATAAATCTCAGACCATCCCTAAAATATTCCCCTCTTCTCTACTTAACAAAAAAAATGTGGGTTTGTCATCGGAAAAAAACAAAATCATGACCAGAGTGAACCGCTGCCTGTCATTCTTTGTTTCAGAAATGAGTCTAGCTCAAGCATGGTGGATGCATGGTGAGACAATATAGAAAGTAGAAACTTAATGAATGAGCAATGAGAGGTCACCAACTAAGGATTAAGAAAAAACAAGAAAGAAGAAAAATAAGGATATTCATATGCAACATAGAATATTGACAGCAAAAAGGATGGTATGGTTATAGGTGGAATTGACAGAAGGGGGATCGGCCAAGACAAATAGGGAATGAAGCTGAGAGAAGCTGTTATTGATAAAATTAAAATTACACGGACCAAAGTGAAATTTCACTCAAACTAAAGGAACCAACGGTGTAAATTACCCTTAAATAATTGAATATATTGAGGTCTATGAATATAAGAAGCTATTAACACAAAAGGTTTAATGGCGTAGTTGAGGAAGGGAGTTTTTCCTTGTAAGAAAAAAATATTTACAGAATGCAAGAAAAGAAAAAAATACTAGTAACAATCTTCGTTAAGAAAAAGTACTTCATGTCAACCAAGAAAGATAAAACATGACTTAATCGTATGTATATATTTCTCCTCCGTCTCTCCTCTTATCCTTGCTAGTTTTTCAGATTCTCTAATAAATTATGAATTTTTTTATATTTTATTTATTTATTTATTTATCTATTTATTTATTTTTTGCCTTAAGATCTTCTCTTTAAGACAAAAAATGCAAATTGAAATGACCATTGTTGGATATTACTAATAGGTGTCGAAACAACTCGTTATTTCAATATCTTTTGTAGTGTTACAGTGTTTTGGGGGAAACATTGAAATTTTAGAATTCCAATAATGTTTCGTTACTGTTTCTTAGGAAACAGAAACACTTTGGCAGTTTAGATAGAAAAGAAGTGAAACTGATTTCCTTGGATAAAAGAGCACTGTTTCCAAACAGCTTTGCCCATCAGGGGGCTTGGGCGATCGTTAAGCCACCGGATGAATTGCAAGTAGATAGATCAGATCCAAAAAGGATTAGATTTCAGAATGTTGAGTACATTTTCCTTAACTATGGAAAGCACTTGCATGGAAACAACTAATTTTTGTTGTGTACAATTTCCAAACAACTTATTTTTGTAAGTTTTTTGTTTTTTGTTTTTTTTTTCAAATAGTCAGTGTAGAAGGTGCATAGGTGGTGTAACAGCCCGTAACGGTCCATTACGGATGTTACGGTACCGTTGCAGATGTTACAGATTTTGTAGCGGTCATTACCCATGTGATTTTCTGTCACACCATGAAATCGGGTGAAACGGGTTGCGCCTAGTGCTGCAACTGTTACGTCACACCAATTTTCAAACCTTGAATGGGACAAAACGTTCCAACTATTAAGCCAAAAAGAAGAGCAGAAAATTTAACAAACTTTTTTGGTGGAACAATTAATTATTTTTGTGGGGAATGTTCAAGGTCTCTAACAAATTCAAAAAATAACTTTTCTACCCTTTACAGAACTAGAGGAAAAAATTAACTGACATTGCAGAAGTTCCTTGCATCAAAAAATTTCTTTAGTTCTAAAGTAAATTACATAAGGCCTAATAGTGAGAGAGCAAAAGCATGTCTACGATACAAATGAAACAAATACGGTAAGGATGGAAAATGATGGTATTGGACTACATAGCTCATCCTCCTAGAGGACCTTTGCCTCTTATGGTTGGCCGCACAAACAGAGCACTCAGTCAACGTGCTGAAAATGCGATAGTAAAAAGACAATCACACAAAATGAGTGACTATGAGAATAATAACATGGATAACAATCCCAACATTTTGCTTGCTTACAACTAACCAAACAACACAAAATGACTATTGACTCATTAACAGCAAAGTAATCTCACATAGCAGCATTTACTAATTTTCATAAAATGAATTTGTTGACAACCAAATAGTATGTAGAGAAAAAAACAGAAGATCTATTTTACATAAACATAAGGTTTGCATACAAAATTAATAAACTACCAAAAGAGATATTTCGCTGTCTATATAGTCCAGTTTGACGTCATAATGTATGGTGCAAGATCTTTGTGTGCCATTGACAATATACATGATATACAAGGGACAAGGTATCTAACCCATCATTGAATCACCAACTGCAGATAACTAGAGCTGGAAGTTATCTATCATGTGGAGAACCACGTCGGAACCATCAGAATTCAACCAATAACTCTTCACCTGAACATAGAGGGAAGCAGGAGGGGAAAAAAAACAAAAAAACAAGACAAAATCAAAAAAACAAAAACAGAAAGAAAGAAAGAAACAAAGAAATAAAGACAACAAAAGAAAAAGAAAACACATTGTATTTGTCAATAATCATCATCCTGCAATTAACGTATCTCACTCACATTCACATTATTAATACACAAAATGGTAAGGTTTAATTACACTTAGCATCCCTACACTTTCATCAAACTCTCACTTTGGTCCCTTCACTTTCAATTGTGACAGTCAACCCCTTACACTTTAAGTCAAGTTGCGATGTCACCCTTCCATCCATCTACCATTAAAAAGTCTAACGGAAATTAAAAGTAAAAGGACTAAAATCAGATTATGGTGAAAGTGCAATGACAAAAGTGAGATTTTGATGAAAGTGTAGAAGTGCTAACGAGGCGAGAATAATGTGAATATGGCTCACATGACAAGTTCTATTAGCCTCGTTAACGTTAGATGGACATAAGGCTGATATTGCAACTAGACTTAAGGTGTAAGGTGTTGACTACAATTAAAAATGGAGGGGTCAAAGTGAGATTTTAGTGAAAATGCTGGGATGCTAAGTGTAATTAACCTAATTTTAAAATATTTTTGTGTTACAACACATAATTGACATTAATATTGAAAAAAAGATTAGCATGCTGACAAAAAATTTCTTCGAACTGCAAGATGACAAAAACGTGCAAGAAAAGCATATGAAAAATAATGAATAATAACTCTCATACAAGCTGAAAAGCTCCAAAGTTTGTAAACAAGTAAATATACACAAGGATATATGACAAAATTTTAGAAGGGATATCAACTATCACATGAAAACTGGAGAAGAAACAAAAAAAAAAAAAAAAAAGAAGATTGCCTGCAACTAGGTTTGTGACCAAGCTTTTAAAAGTGTATAGATTAGCTAAGGCCTCGTTTGGGGTTTGGCTTTTTTAGTGACTTTGGCTTTTTGGCATTTTTATGAAGTGAAAAAAGTTAATGTGTTTGGGAATAACTTTTTTTAGTTTTATGAAAAAACATGAATAACTGGTGTATATGATTAGCTTTTTATTAGTTTTTTGGCTTTTTTAGCCTAAAAGCTAAGTTCCCAAATGACGCCTAAATGGTTCTTTAAGCATCATGCACCTTTTTTTTATTTTAAATAATTATGAAAGAGAATAAATAGGCTTGTCTGCTGCAGAATAATTGTATACAAACAAGACCTAGGTCCATTTCTTTCACAATGATACTAGCAGCAACACAAATATATTGAAAACTATGCCTTTGTCTGATGACTAAGTCTAAGGTCAAAATCAACTTACACTCTAGAATCTTTAAATAAGTGTATTGTTTCCACCTACAGTGAGATTATCATGGATTGAAAAACTGGTTGTTACATAATGTATCAACTGTTACTTATCGAATTTTGTGCTCCCAATTCGGATTCTTTGTTTGGTATTGGCGTAAAAAAAAATAAATAAATATTGATCAATGCAGCTAATACGTATCAGGTATCGTTTCCATATTGGGGAGAAACGGATGACTCTTGATAAATCACCCTTTATGAACTCCTACGCATTGATATACACTATTTGTTAAAAAAGCAAGTCCTCAAGCAATGTTTCCTTTCATTTCACCAGTTTTGTTCATTTTTCCATTTGATACGCCTCTCTACTTGTATTATAAACCTATATCCACTCATTCAAGCTCTACTTGCTAGATCTACCCACTTCTTGTGCATTTCTTCATAGTTTTCAACTAAGGGTGTAACAATCTAGAGATTTCGACCAAGAAAGAAACTCCTCTCTACCTTCTTTTTTTTTTTTTTCCCCCCTTCCCTAAGTTCACAACTTCTCAAACCTTCCAACCCACATGGTTTCTTTTTTCAGCGTTGATGCCAGCCTTCAGTGTTTTCTTATTCTATGTTATAAATCATATTATATATAAGATATGAAGATCTGTAATTCACTAGTTGTATTTGTAATTTTTGCATATTATTTATAGAGTAAAATACACTATTAGTGCCCATAGTTTAAGCTAGTGTAACTTTAGTCCCCCTAGTTTCAATTTGAACCCCATACTCCCAATTTTGATCGTTGTCCCTTCATCATGCGCTGTTAACATTTTGAACAGAAAAAGAATACATGCAAAATTAGAGGGACCAAAGTGGAATTCAAAAGAAACTATAGGGACTGTCAGTCCCTCTAGTTTTGCATGTGATTTTTTCCGTTTCAAAATTTTAACGGTGATAGAGGAACCACATTGCAACAAATAGAAAATGTGGGGTTCAAATTGTTCAAATTGAAATTATGAGGATCGAAGTGAAACTTTGCTCAAACTAGATAGATCAACCATGTAGGTTACCCTTATTTATATATTATATAATATATATCACAAATTCACAATCATGTAGCGTCTCGACATTTGCACACTCATAGGACTTCATTCCCGTGTCTCCCAGGATACATTACAAATTCTTCCATTCAACAGCAATATAGCAAGCTATTGCATTAAAAATTATATGCATGGCGATGTTCCTAAATTACATCTAGGCTGACTTCCAACTCATAAGCTATTTAATTAGGATGGTGATATGATAAGTGCCCAAGAAAAATATGTAGGGCTCTTCCTTGATGTTTAGACACAAGCCAGAACTCACTTTTTACCTCCTAGTGTATTTTGTGTAAGAAATTGAGTTACATGGTGTAACGACTCCATCAAGTATAATGACTAGTACTTGGGTAATTAAGAGGGTTTGAAATTTAAGTGCCGATTATTATAATTTAATCTGGGATTCACGAAAAGTATGGAGATTGATTCATTTAAGGTTCTATTAAGTGCTTATTTTGGGAATTGGAAATTAAGGGTCCAAATGGTTTAAAGAAGTGAAATTAAGAAGTTGAGTCAATTTAATCTTAATTATGGACCCATTTGGGAGTTTAATTAAATATTCGTTCCAGTTTAGTAAAATTAAGGTTCGAGTAATTAGATCCAAATTTGAGTTAATTAAGCTAATTAAATTATGAAGATTGAGAATTGTGATTATTGCGAATTAAATTTATTTATGGGGTGTCATATTTGAATATGTAATTTAATTGACGGAAACTTAGAGTCTGATCAGAAATTGAAGACCTAAATGATTTAAGAAACCAAAATTAAGGTTGGAAATAAGTTTAATTTAATAATTGGAGCCTTTTGCGATATGGATTAAAAATCTGATTTGGACTGATAAATTTAAATATATTTAATTAGGCTCTAATGGAAGTCAAATAGATTAATTAAATTATGAGAGATTTATGATTTGTTACAATTAATTTAATTATGTGTTAATCAATATTTATTTAGATTAAGTGTTGCCTAATTAAGTTAATTTTAATCATAAATTGAATGGTGTTAAATTTGAGGGTGTATGTGGGTGTGTGTGTACTAAGCAATCTTTGTGTGTGTGTGTGTGTGCATGTGAATGATGTGCTGGTATTCAAGGGTGAGTGCACGTGTGCAGTGTAAGGAATGGTGTGTGTGTATATGAGGAGAGAGTAGGCAACTCTTTTTTTTTATTTATTACTTATTGGAAGCACTCTTGTGCTGGAGTGAGATTGAAATCAAGAGAGTGTAGCTTCATCTTTGTATGGGCAACCCGTGAGAGAGAACCAAGAGAGAGAAGGGAGAAATTTCAGCTCAAGAAGAGGAGAAACTAAGGGAAGAGAAGCTAGGGAAAAGTAGAGAACTAAAGAAAAATTCAAGAATTTGCCAAGAAATTCATCAATTTGAAGACTTAAGGTAAGAAATTGAGACATAAATTTTGTAGATGATTTATTTACAAGCTGAAATTGAGGGGTAATTGGGTTTAATTTCATGACATGAGAAGAATGTAGAAGGTTTGGGTTAAGTTTGATAATTAAATAATTGATGTTGTGAGTAAATATTTGAGTTTGATTTTCTTCATCCTTCACATATTTGAAGTTTATCATTACATGCATGGTAAGTTTTCAAGATTTTAGAATTTAATTCATATTTTAAAGTTTTTGAGCTTGAGATTAAATTGTGATATAAATTAAGAAGTCAAATTATAAATTGAGCTAGATGATGTAAAATTGGTTGGATTTGATAAGTGTTTTATACATGCATTATGGATTTTGAGGAATTTAAGGTAAACAATTTCATGTTTTAAAGAGAAGAAGGAAAAAAAATTTATAAGAAAAATCAAATTTATGGAAAATTAAACATTGATTTAATTTTGAATATAGAAAATTAATTAGATTTAATCTTAATGTCATACATGCAAATATTTTCCTAAGGGTCCTATAAATTCAATTTCATGTACATTAAACGGAATTAGTAAAATGGTGTAGGAATTGAATTAGATTCAAAATCATAGAAGTTAATTTGAAAATAACCATTTTGGGTTTGAATTTATTTGTCTTATATGAAATTGAGTTTCAATCACACATGCATCATGCAATTTCAAGAATTGGAAAGCCTAATTTATATCTTAGAATTGTGGGTTGATATTAATAAGATGAATTAAAACTAAATTTGGGCAATTGGAACATGATTTTGAATGAATATTTTCTAATTGGAAGTGTTTACTAAATCATACAGTGGTTCTCTATTTTTGTGTACCAAAAATACATGTTTTGAGGCTTTGATTACCAAAATTAAATTTAAATTGCAATTCTGGAATTTTTAGAATTTACGTTGTCCGCTCGAGCGAGGAAAGTCTCGCTCGAGCGTGGAAATCAAGCTCCCAGAAGTTTTCAAATTTTACAGTCCGCTCAAGCAACCAAAGTGGCACTCGAGCGGAGACCCATTTTTAGCATATTTTGGAAAGTTGCATTTAGTTCATATTTTTATCCTCATCTCTTTCCAAAGCACTGTAGACATGATTTGTGATTCAATAAAGATTAATAAGCTACCAATCAACATAGATTAGTTAGTTAAGGAATAAATCATTAATCTAGTAGTAATTATTTAAGAAGCTAAGTAAAAGATCAATCTATTTGGAAAAGAAGGGCTTAGTAATGGAGTAATATTATATTTCAATGTGTATATGTTATGCGCTTATGTAGATCACGCGCCATTGTCTACCCGATTTATCTAATACGTCCAGTCCATCTGATTTGCTTCTACAGCCATCTGTGAGTAATAACTTAATAAAGTTATGTTCAACTGTATCTATTTTCTGTGTGATAAAACAAGATCTGTTTTCCGAAATAATATGTTCTGTACAATGAATGATTGTTCAATTTCTGATATGTATTCATGACATCCTTAGCATCATGTGATATCTATTAGCTGTTACCCGGTATCGGAGGTTCCTTTATGGAACTTATTTCTGTCTGCACTCTGTTACCCGTACCAGAAACCCTATCACGGGGGCTCAGCTTCTGTTCTGTTGCCCAGATCCGGAGGTTCCTTTATGGAACTGGTTATTCGTAACCTCACGTGTATACGTTCTGTTCTGTTCTGTTCTGTTAATGCTAATGGATGTATCACGTAAACTTAAGCATGACTTATGATTTTTGTATATGATCTGGACAAATTATGAATTTTATATGAAACTGAATTATGAATTCTGAATCTGTACGGACTCATTCATTAAAACCCTTTACTCTGTTATTATTCACTGGGCTTTAGCTCACTGTATTATTTATGTATGTAGGTGATCAGGCGCGTTACCAGGCTTAGAGGCATCTGCCTAAAATCTGTTTTGTCAGCCAACCTATGTGCCTCCCGTGGAGGTTCCGGATATGTCAAGTGATTATCGCTATGTGATTTAAAGTTTAAGTTTTGTTTTCATGTTTAGTTGAACAAGTCTTGTGTATTTTGTAAATAGGGTTAAGTCCCTTTTAGTCTAATATGTATATATATATATATATGACGACTTAAAGGTAATGTGTATAGGTGTATATAAAAGTTTAAAATTTTTCTGTCTCATATATGTCTACACAACTCAATGGACGTTGTATATTGTTACTTGCTTCCGCTAGCCCCTAATATTATGTTAATCTGTCTCAGAGGCCTTCGGTAATCTCAGGATTACTGGTCGGTTACGATGCTAAACCCATGGGAGCGGGTTTGGGTCGTGACACATGGACTCTTCTATCTCCCTTAAAGTACTCATGTCGTGTCCACCTGATATGAGTAAGGATGTGAGATATGTGCCTGACACCCGTACCCAATTTAGATATTTGGATCCTTTAATTTTTACAATGTTTGAAGAAGAGAATCACATTTGCAAGTAGAAAAAACATTTCTAGCCTCTCATATGGATGAGAGACAAATTTTATATTTTTCCTAAATCCTATTTAATTTCTAGTACAATTCTACTTAACAATAAGCTATCTAAAAATATTATACAATAATATACTAAGAAGCACGGACACTTCTAAGAAGGTGATGTATCTGAGTCGTGTCTGTGTCAGACACCGACACTCTTCGGACACTTTCTCGACACGTGTCCGACACTCTTCAAAACGTGTCCTATTATTTTTTTTTTATTTTTTTTTAAAGCCCCGAATAGTCTATGGACACTTGGAGTACACGCGCATCTATCACTTAAACACACGCGTCTATCGATTAGATACAGGTGAAACTAATTATAAATTTGAATAAAACGACTTAAGATACAATAATAAAACAAAAACCATGGAGTCTTCGGACACTTTCTCGACACGTGTCCGACACTCTTCAAAACGTGTCCTATTATTTTTTTTTTATTTTTTTTTAAAGCCCCGAATAGTCTATGGACACTTGGAGTACACGCGCATCTATCACTTAAACACACGCGTCTATCGATTAGATACAGGTGAAACTAATTATAAATTTGAATAAAACGACTTAAGATACAATAATAAAACAAAAACCATACAAATTTATAGGAATTAGTGTCATATTGCATTTTTTATTATCTTTTAATGATATATTTATATATATAACATATAATAAATATATGAAATTATATATTTTATGCGTGTCTCCCACATGTCGTGTCTTGCATTTTTTAAAATTGGCGTATTGGTGTGTCCGTGTCGTGTCGCATGTCCATGTCCGTGTCCATGCTTCTTAGATAATATATATAAGTGTCCATGGAGTGTCCCTATACCCATATCCCACTTTTAGATACATATCCCAATAGGAGAATGTTTAAGACAGAAAAAATCTCCCATAATTCAACCCACAATGATGTGGCATGAAAGATATTAACTTTTGATTTGACACACACTCAATTGTGTATGGCCTATGTCTCTTGCCACATCATTGTCGGTGAATTTAGGGGTCCAAATTGTGGGTCTCTAGTACTTCTCATCCCAATACCCTACCTAAGATTTAGGTTTATGAAGGTTTGACACTTGGATATGCACTTGCACCCAAGAAGATGGAACATACATAGCCAAGTCTCATATAACCCCAAAAATTCTAAATGTAAAAAACAACAACCTCCACATAGAAAAAAGAATTGCAAAAGAAAGCCTCCATCTCTATCTCTCTCAATTAATGTTTGCTATTAAAAATTTTGTCTAAATTGTAATACTTGTTGACACAAGTTTGTTTAAAATGACTCAGACAGTTTTTAAAGTTTTAAAGTTCACAATATTTGTTGTTTAAAAAAATCTCCAACGGGTTATGATTCATGCAGATTTAGTCATTCTTGATTAGTTTTTGATCCTCCCTTTCCTCTTCCCCTCTTTATAGTTTGTGAGCTTTAATCAATAATATTTTTCTCATTCCATTCAACAAAATGTTCAGTATACCGCATATATTTCTCATCAGATGCCTCATTTATTTTCCCCCATCTGTGGCTTCCAGACTTATTTTACATAACATAAATACAAACACCTCCGTTACAGTTTATATAAAGTTTACTGACCCGTGCAGTGATGGAGCCATGTTTTACTCGAGCTACCTAGGATTGGGTATTGGAGGCAGTAAGTGGATGAGTTCTTTCAGCTTTGTTACGAAGAGATGGGTTATAGGCCTAGCCATAGGGATAATAGGATGGTTTGGTTAGCTAATAGTGGGAGATTCTCCAATAAATCGTTTCATCATTTGCTAACAGGGGATTCTGCAGGTAACTTTCCTTGGAAGAGTACTTGGAATGCTAGGATTCACAAGAAGATACCTTTTCTGGGGGATGTAACTTGCACCCTAAAATGCTATCCTGACTTTGGACAATCTACAAAAGAGAAGAAAGAAGCTTCCTAATTGGTGTTGCACGTGCAGAGGAGTCTGTCAATATTTTGTTGCATTGTGATGTGGCTAGAGATTTGTGAAGTTTACTATTTTCTATTTTTGGATTTTTTTGGGATATATCGGACTTGGTTATTCATCTCTATGACAGCTGGGCAGGCAGTCGTCACTCAAAATGGGTAAAAAAAGCATGGATGAAGGAGCCTTACTACTTGATGTGGTCATGTTGTGCATTTGCAGGGAGCAAACCTAGCATACTTTGAGGATGTTGAGATACAAAGAATAAAAATAGCCTTTTACATTGTTTTCACATTCTCATAGAAGCAATTTTTTGTGATCTTCTCTTCCTTTTTTGATTTAGCAGTAGACTTATCTTTAATAGATGTTGTATAGATAGCTTCAGTGCTATATGGACCCTTCTATTTCCCCCAAAGTACCAAAGCCCACCAAATATGACAAGAGCAAGGGCGTGGGATATGTCTCTGGCACCCATACCCAATTTAGATGCTTGGATTCTTTAATTCTTTTACCATGTTTGAAGAAGAAAATCACATTTGCAAGTAAAATATTACTTCTAGCCTCTCATATGGCTGAAGGACAATTTTCATATTTTACCTGAATTCTATTTAATTTCAAATACGTTTCTAAATTATTTACATCATCTTGTCTAAGAATATTATACAATATGTAATATATATGTGTCCATGACAAGTTCCCGAACTCATATCCCACTTTTAGATACATATCCCAATATTTAAATCCACTAATTTTTTTTTTCTTTATTCTTTTTTTGTTCAGCATCTAAATCCCAATTACCTGATATTGGCTACATGAATCAGGATCAAGAATTGTGAGTGTGCATAATTTTCTTAGATATTTTGGTTCATGATGTGAATACCCCCATATTTCAATCGACAAAACCATGATTCCTTATATGAATAAGAACATAAATTTTAATATAAAGACAAAGTGGCTTGCAGTAAAGACAACAGTAAAACCGTCAAACTTTAAAAGCTTGCCTGAATTGTGTTGTGTGCAATATATCGTTGTTTACTTTCATGAAAGCTAACATCAACACGCTCCCAAGTTACTTGGGTGAGACCTCTAATCATCTCCTCTACACAGGAAAATGAGAATTCACGTGAGAATCAAGAAAAAAATTGCATTTTCAAGTAGACGGAATAAAAAAGTACAGTCTATCATAAAAGCCGAAACAATATATTTACATACTCAATGATAAGGCATCTGTATATACATGTATGCAAAGTCCCGTGAATTTTATCGGAAAACTCAATCATTTGACACTGCCTCCTCACAGAATTTGCACAGAAGGATTAATTAACAGTAATGAATTTAAAATAGATTGTCAATACAGCTTCATAAGAGGACATTACCACAAAAATTCAAATAAGATGACATCTGATATGATATCAGGTTTAGATGAACAAGATCATCATAAAGAAGGCCAACGAATTTTCCAAGAATTTGTCACAGTTGAATGGTAATTGCTGTCAATGAATGTTATGCTCCATTTCATTTATTGGAATGAGAACGAATGGAATGGAATGGAATGGTGATTACTTAGGCCTTTCCTATGGAATAACCATTCCCTTAAAATAGTGAAAGATGATTCCACTCGTAATGCAATTATCATTATTTTTTTGTCTAACCAAACATGGAAATGAATATTTTGATGGAATGATTATTTCATTCCACTTCATTCTAGTGAACCAAACATTACCTTAGATTAATGCCTTTTTATTTTTTTATTTTTAAAAGAGTAAATATTACGTTCACAATTTCAGATTTCTAATCCCAGCTCTCATCAAATAGAAAGATTACATAGATGCATTTAGTTTTCTTCTCCTACTACTAGGGCCAAGACATCAGTAAGAAAGTTTAACTTTATTGACTACTAGTCTATTTCAGACCTGTCAAAGGCCAAAATAAAGAGCCATAACATATTGTGACCCAAGCCAACATAAAACATGGAAAACATAGCCAGCCATATCCAGCAAATTTGAAAATTACTGAACTACTCTTGACTCTTAACCTACTGGCAGCACTAACCTATAGTGAAACTGAGACCAAAACTGAATCATGACATCAATCCAAAGCTCAATGTGGAACGCATATAATGGTCCTCAAAATAACTGAACTATGATATCATACAGAGTTCCCAAGTGCACATCACATGGATTTTTATTTTAATTTTATAAGTAACACTCGACATGGAAATTATACCATGATGTGAATTTTAAATAACCCGATTAAACTGGTTGGCCCTCAAAATCATAGCATGACCTGAATATATGTAATATTGTAAGCCTGTTACAATCCAAACTCATTTAAGGCCAATCCACATCATGTAACTTCATGTCAGGTTCAAAGCCACAGATGGAACAGAACTTTGTTCCAGGAAAATATATATATTGTTAGAATTTCCCATCTTTACCTTCACCTACTCCACTACACACTCCACTTCACCTACCTCCACTTCACCACACACTCCACTTCACCTAACCCACTATCACCTCCACTACACCTACTACCACATTTTCTTCTATATATAGATTGTATAGGAATTGTAATTTATCAATCTTGAAACAATACATCAATGTATCAGAATATCAATCAGATATCAATCAATAATACAGTATTTTTTTTAACATGGTATCAGAGCAGGTTTAGAACCTACTATTTTCGCTTCCCCGGCGGGCGGCAACCTCACCTTTGCCGCCCGCCGGACCTCAACCTAGTCTGTTTGTTTTTCTACACATACCTTCTACACATACCTTCTTCCATAATTAAGCTCTTCTCTGCCTTTACAATGGCTGCCAACTCCGGAAACTATCCTCCATGGGTGAGCAAACTCAAATTCAAACCCAGATCCAACCTCAATCTCAGTCTCACCATGAATCCACTTCTCAATCGCAATCTCTCTCATACCAACCCCGAAGAAGATCTCATAGAAACCCTAACCCTAATTCATCGTCTCATTCATGAATTTCTTCAGATCCATTTAGCAGAGGAATCGGATCCTCCGCTACCCGATAACCCACCCAAATGCGCTTCGGAGGTCTGATCAAGACCTTCGCTACCAGATCCGCGTCGGTCATCGAGCCCTATCGTCGCGATCTCAAGGAATTCGGGTCGGGTCTTCAGAAGGAAACAGCGGTGTTTCGCGAGGTCGCCAGCCGCGCCGTGAAGGATCTCCCGTCGTCGATCGAGGTCGGCGCGTCGGTGGCTCATGGATCGCTAGGGCACGCCATCGATGGAGTTTTGACATCAACGGCCGAGATCATCGCACACGGTCAGGCAACCCTTCTCGCACCCTCCATTCCTTGCCCGAAAGCATTCTCTACCAACAACTCGCCTTCAAGGCCGGCCCTTCAATCTACCCTCGCTTCGTCGAGCTCTGCGGCGGCGAAAATCCAACCCCAATCGAATCCGAAATCTTCTTCGCTCTGATGAGGTTGGTGACGATCTGGTCCAAGCTTCAGACACCTTGTCATAGGCAGTAGCCAAGAACATGGTCAGTGTCGCTCTACAAATCTCCACTGCTGGAGAATATATTGAATACAGGGAACGGAGATTGGAGGACAAGATGGATGTGGATGGTGGCCATAATCGAGTGGTTTCTGACACCACCAAAAAATAATAATAATAATAATAATAATAATAATAATAATAAAATAAATAAAACAATGTGGATGGTGGACATCATCGAGTGGTTTCTGACAAAAAAAAAAAAAAAGAAAAGGCTCGGGCTTGGTGCGCCTCAAAAGGGAATATTCCCCACACCATCCTTCTTTTATTTACACATACAACCCTCTCTCCACTTATTCTTTTTATTATTTTTATGCACACACTCAAAATTCACAATCATACAACCACAACCATGGGCACTTTTCTTTTATTTTTTTATTATAATATATTTCTTCTATCCCTCTTTTAATTTTGTTTTATTTTCTTTTATTTTTTTATCTTTTTTTTTCCATCCACAAATATTTTTATGTATTTTCTTTATCCATTGTTTTTATTTTCTTTTATTCTTAACCAAACCCACAACACCACATAACACCAACAACATTCCACAACCTTGTCATTTTTTTTTCATTTCAGGGATCAACCCCGATCCCAATTTTACACAAAAAAAAAAAAAAAAAAACAAAAGCTTCTACAAGTTTCCTCTGTTCGGTGTACCTCGATTTTATAATCTTGGAGCACCTCTTTGTAGAAGAGTTGGTTAGGCAACATTTAAAGTTCGCACCACCATCTTCTTGCTCTACCTGTTGGCGATATTCCTGCTCATTGTTTGTCTTCTATTGAGATGTTCATGCCTGATTGTATGTGTTTTTGAGCTTGTTAATGTGTGGAGAAATTATGCATACCAATTGTTTGGCAATATGCCTGACTAAAATAACCCATAAATTCTCTTCATGGCAAAGCCTCTTCCTAAGATTGCAACCAAATTTCAAGGAAAAACCCTGGCTTATTTCTTACAATTTAGTTTGTTTCAATTAATTTTTCAAAATCATTTGTTCTTGGGTAGATAGAGTTTGTAATGTGTTTTGATATTTGGTTTCTCTACAGATAAAAAATGATCAAGAAGCGCCTCGCAAGTGGCCAAGTCAAAGAGCTCATCGAAGAGGCCCAAGACAAGGTCAAACTCATCGCTAAGATGTTCCATATGTATATTTCAATACTCTCTGTCTTCATTTGCTTTCTCTTTGCTTTTGAATACATTGGTATCATTACAAACAAAACCAATATTGAATATTGAGGTTCAAATTTTATGCAAATGTTCAAAAGAATAGGATTTGAATCCTCTAATTGTAAATTAGGTCATTCTTTGTGTAAAAGGGATAAGCAATTTTAAAGTTCTGTAAAAAAAAGTTAGTTTGAAGATTTTTTATTTGTTTCAATTTTGACAATTAAATATATTTAACTAGCTATGTATAAAACATTCAATTCTAAAATGATTTGATTCTCATTTTCAAACAACCAAACATGCTCTTGATTTTTCATTGCATAGAACTTGAATTAAACAAGATTGAATATGTTCTTATTTTCTTTTAGTGATATTTGCTTCTTGTTTAGTGATATGTCTTAGGAAATGTAAATTTTTATTGTATATTTATGCTTATACTTATTTAGTTTATCATTCTCAATTATTCATTTGTTTCTTGATGATCATTTTCTGCATTTCTTTATTAATCAGTTTGTTTGCTTTCTGATGAGAATTGACATTTTAAGGCTAGAAAAAGTTCTGGGTTATCCTCAATTTAAAAATCTAATGCATCCCTATATGTTTTTACCAAAGCAATTTGTATGTATATTTCTTCATATATATGAGATAGAAATAATTTTGCTCCAAATTAGGAAACTTTGCCTTACTAAATTTTATTGCAGAACGTTTTTCCAAACCGGTAGACTGGTAGTGTATAAACTGTTTTTGTTGAATTGAATCATTAAAATAGGTTTATAAAATATTGATTTCATTGGCAGCCAGATTTATGTAATATGTGTGCCTCTACACTCTTACCAAAAAATTTGTATATAAATTTATTTATAAGTGTAATGTATGCGTTTATATTTTTGTAATCGCTGGATATTTCATGGATTGCTTACTGCTCCCAATTAGGAAACTTTGCATTTTTATTTGTTAATTTGGAACGTTTTGCCAAACTATTAGAGTGTTCCCAGTACCCTAATTAGTTTATTCTCCTGTATTCATCGACTTCTAGCGTGATTATTGGATTGGATAAAATTAGATTGAACCACACTTCTCAAATTGCCTAGATAATTTGCTCGAAGGCAAGCAATGTGTGAATTTTATTATTAAATCTTAGTTCGCTTTTCTTTATTTGACTTTACTTTTTTCTCTTGAGATACAGGGCTTCTGATTATCCACCGGAATATGATAGGGCCTGCCTTCATATGAGATTATCCTATAGTTCGTGTTCTTGCATTTTTCTCTTTCTTGTTCAATGGACTGTCACCTTGCGGGTGCTCTTGGATTGCTTAGAATCCATATTTATAAGGCCATTCACATTTTTTCATGCATTTTGTGTTTTGATGCTAATTCTCTTTTACTTAGAGAGATTTCTTGTTTTACTAACTTGGAAGGCTATAATGTTAGTGGGCGCTTGCAAGCTTATGAGGATGTCAAGGCTACCATGGTTTTATGAAAGGAAAGGTAGCATTAGAGAATTTTATGGTGAGTGGAGTGAGGAGCCTGTGTGATTGTGTTTTCCTCTTCTGCTTTTTGTTTTCATTTTTGGAAAAACTTCCTTGGCAAACTGTTTTTGAAAACAATTTTCAGGAAAATAATCTAAAAACAACCCACTTTTGACCAAACACCAAAAGGTTGTTTTGGAAGTTTTGAAATTTGTTTTCACACAAGAATGAGAACAATGGTTAGAGTCTGAAACATTTTTGTTGGGAGCGGAAGTATCAAAGGGATCATGAATTTCCTACCCCAGTTATAATGGTTAGATTCTTCAGCAAAATCTTCTTTGTGTTTATTGGGCATGGATTCTTTTACATGCATGTCATATCCACATCAAAACACCAAAAAAAAAAAAAAAACACACACAATATTACTCATTGGATCATGGAAGATGCTTGACAGTGTTGTCATTTGAAGATAATTACTCAGTGATAGGGGAAATATATAATGCTCGTTGGATATTTCAATTATTGATATTATAAAATGTGTATATATATCAGTGTGTGTGTGTTCGCGCTTTGCATGAGGTTTTTCTAACTTGATTTTTTATGATTGCATTTGGCTTCCACAATGCTTCAATATTTGATTACATGCTCTACATATCCCACAACTATAAATTGGTGGGCACCTTTTTGTCTGTATTGAGTTTCATGGATGTTTAGAATTGGATTTTGCTGCCTTAAAATTTTGGACGCTACTAATGTAGAGTTGAATTGTTGTTTCAGGTATACTCGGACTTAGTTATGTCCTTTATGTCGGGATAGTGTCAAAAGAGTGGACTATGGTGACCTCTATATCTACACCAGTGACTGTGATGTTGTCGACTTGTCTTCAGTTGCAAATGAGAATTTGAAGAGACTAATAATGTACATCGACAAGTTGCCCCTTATCGTTCCTAATCCAATGCTCATCTCTTATGATCCCTATTTTTGGTGAGATTGAGAGACCATCTTCATCTTCAAAAAATGGAAACATTTGTGTGCATAGATGGTTCTTCCATGTTGTATATAAGTTTTTGTTTTTCTTTGTTAGACATTCATTTTATCAAAGTTGTACATACATGTTGGCCATTGTTAGCAAGCTCTCTAAAATGATGTTTGAATTATATATTTAGCGCTAAATTAAAATTTACCCTTGAGATTAGGCTCAATTTCAGTAAACTCCCTGGATTTGAATTTGTGATGCAAAGCTATCAAAAAGAGTTGATCAAATTCGTATGAATGCACTCCATCCAAGGTAAGTTTGATTTGATTTTTCTTATTTGATCAACAAAGAAAAAAAGAATACCATTAATGGATTGGATTCAAAGAACAACCTAATGTAAGATTTATGTTTCTATTTTCTGTTTATTTTGTATAATGATTTGAAAGAACATCTTGCTTTTCGGTAGATTTGTGTGATAATCATTTGTGTAGTATTTGGTTCATTCGATTGAAATAAAATGTAATGGAACAATTATTTTTTAGTTTGTCTATAGATTGATTTGTAATACATTTTTCATAATTTCTTTACATATTGTGTTTGTGTTTGGATCATAAATTTAGATAAATATTTGTAAAGTACGTGCATAAATAGAAATGCTTCTAGATTAATCTATTACAAATAAATTCTTTTGTTATGTGCTTGTTATATTTTAGTTAATGGTATTACTTGAATAATTGCCTTCTCTATTTTTGATTATTTAATAAATCGAATACAATATACAAGCAAACACTATGATACAATATACATATATAAAAAATATGCGCTCTTAATTTCAATGCGACCCACTAGACAATATGATACAATATACATATACACAAAATAAGAAGTCTAACTTTAATGCGACCCCAAGCACGTAGCGCGTGGGATCCAACTAGTAAAGAAGAAAAAATCCAAACCAAAAGAACAACAAAGTCGTCAAGAATTAGCAACAAGTCAAAGGAGATCATCAATATACTCGTAGATGGAATCTAAAAAGAAAGAACTACCTCAAAACCCGTCGTCCCCGTAGACGCCGTTCTCGCCACTGCTACCTGAAAATCGATGCTGAAATCGGGAGAGAAACTATAAAAACCCATTTTCCAAACATAAAAGGTCCAGATCTACACTCTAAAGCTACATATCTATACTTGAGGAGGGTATATTTACACTTTAAAAGTATCAAGGTTGTCGCCGGTGTATCGCCACTTAACTAACCGTTAAGATTTTTAAAAAATAGAATAAAATATCTTGTTAAAATCTGAATTTTTTAAAATATCAGTAAAATAGTGCTTCAATTTGATTTTTAGCCTAAAGCTTCATAGAATCTTGAGCCGCCATTACTGAGTATGTTGCCTTCAGCATATCCATAGCCAAAGCTTCAGTGAGATCACTATGTTTCGTTTCAATTTTCAGAATTCGCTTTTTAAAAAATTTTACATTTTCATTTTCCATATTTTTTTGTTTTCACTTAATTTTTTTAATTATTTAAGCATTTTTTTTAATTTTTAGACACACCTAACATAAATACACTTAAAAAGTAGAATATTTGTGAAAAAAATATTTAAAAAATTTACTAAATACCAAAAATATAAAAAAGAATACAAAAAATCAATATATTTTTTGTATTTTTGTGTATTTATTAATTTTTTATAAATATTTTATTATTTAGATACATCTGAGTAAGGTGCATCTACAAAAGTAAAAAACATTGTTTAAAATTTTAAAAATATTCACTAAAAACCAAAAAAAAAAATATGAAAAACAAAAAACAAAAAATTTAATTTCCAGAAAATTGAAACCAAATTTATTTTTATGATTCGGAAAAACAATTTATTATTTTTAACGCGATTATTATTTTGAAAATATTATCAATTTGCTATTTTAGAAATACTATCAAAATTAAACTCTGTAACTACATGCTATATAAATATCATTTGATTTATGAAACTTGAAATATGGTATTATTTTAATATAAAAATATTATTCGATTCATAAGCCTATACTTATGAATATACATATATATATATGGATTTAGCAATTATTTGACATACAATAATCTGAATTGCAAGTACAGTCACTGAGAGGGTAATTTGTAAACAAATTGGGCCGAGCTAGGAAGAGTCTTCTTTGGGAGCTGGGCCGCGTAATGGGCCGAGATAAGGGTCGGAGTATGGACAATGGGTAGCTCGGTCCCTTTTTATCTGAGTACCAAACTGGGCAAGGGCGTTGACCGAGCTACCTAAATACTAGGCCCAAGGGTTGGCCGAGGTGTTTGGTAAGACAGATGGCCGAGCTAGGTATAGCTCGGTCGATGCTTCTATTCCATTACTTAGTTGAGCACAGAGCCGAGGTAAAGATGACAGCCGAAGTAAAGAAAGTTCTATAGCAAACCAAGGTAACATCAATGGCGAGGGCCGAGCTATGTATAGCTCGGCAGGGTGGCAAATTATTTGGTCAATAATAAAAAAAATAACAAAAGTTATTTTTTGAAAAATTAAAAAATATCTTTCTTCAAAAATAAAAATAAACAAAATATTTTTTCAAAAAAATATAAAATAAAAAATGATGTTAAAAGAAAAAATTTTAAAAAATTGAAATTTTTTTAATAGAATTTTGAAAAGAGTTTGGTTATCACTTTTGTGTTATGCGTTTAGTTAAAAGTTTTAAAAATAGTTTTTGAATTGAGTTTTGAGTTATATGTTTGGTTGCAATTTGAGTGTAAAGTTATGTTTTGCGTTTAAAATATTAAAAAAATTAAAATATTTACAAAATAAAATAAAATGTTTAAAATAAAAAAAATGAAAAATATTTAAATAAAAATTATATATTTAAAATAAAAAAAATCAAAACACAACTCAAATTTTTTTTCAAAACTCAAAACTCTTTTCAAAATTCAAAATTTAAAAACTCTTTTCAAAACTCTTCTCAAAACTTTTTTCAAAACTTATAACATGTTGGCTTTTTGGCTTTCGAATGTTATTTTTGTAATTGCGAGCGTGCCAGCAAGGATCAAACAGTCCTTACAGAAAATTAATTGCTAACCAATTATCAGACGATTGTGTTTTAGTTCTCTTAGCCTCAATGAAGAGGACTTTTACTGATGGCTTAATTTAGGAGAATTAAACAAGATAACAATTAAATGAAGAACAATTTGAAGCATTTTATTAAAATAAAAAACTTACAATGATCCAAACACAGCCTCGTAGAGGTTTACAGCAACAATCTACTACTTGAAACTACTCCTATGAATGAAGTGCAGTGCAAAAATTTAAAGTACAAGAATGTAAAGAACAGGAAATATAAGACTGGAAATGTAAAACTGAAAAGGAAAATAAGTAGAATAAGACTGGTTTTTTGGATCTGAGTCTGGGGGCCTTTATGTGGACCTTCTCTGCTATTTATACTTTTCAAGGATGACCATCAAACTGCATTTCTAACCGTCGAACTGTTCCTCTATGATCGTTGATCATGTTGCCTTATAATTAGCTCCACTATGCTATCACTTGCAGTTAGGCTTCCCTCTTAAATTTGAATTTAAATGTGAGTAACCGTTGAAGCCACATCACCTTACATCTCTTTGTTGATCTACTACTACTCAGATCTCGTAATAACCAATACCAACTGCCACGTGTACGATCAGAATCAAAGACTTGAATAGTCTTCCTGTATTACCCTTATTCTGCCACACGTCGAATTGTAATTGGCTTGTACAAAATATGTAGCCAACATTACCCCCCGCACTAATATACTCAATACTTTGTGATATTAGTGGATCTAGGTTTTTTTATCCACGTCTTAGAACGTGCATGGGCTTTGCATTCTTCCAGAAATGCAACTTTCATTCATCATCTGCATTAAACTCTCCTTCAATCTTTTGAATACCCCCACCACCTTAGTATTCGAACAGACTGATATATATTTTTTATGGCCGAATCGATTTTCGCCTCTATTGATCGAGCACATAAAGAGTCATCTGATGATGTTGTTTCTGATCGAAAGAACCTCCATGCATTAATTAGCCACCTTTACCCACCTTTCTATATTCAGGTCATGGATGCCTTTGCAAATTATCAACCCTTGGACTACGAACACATTGCCCTTAATCCTTTGATTCAGAAACTTACAAATATGAACATGGGAAGTTCTTCTTTTGACTCACCCTTAGACTACGAACAAACTGCTCTCAATCCTTTGATTCAGAAAGTCGCAAATATGGACATGGGAAGTTCCTTTTCACAACCCTCTGCATGGGATGTGGCTTTTTCTTCCTCTGGGGCTTCTGACTGGGCAAGCTGGTCGGAACCTGAGGCCTATGATTTAAGGGAGCGAATTAACCATCACTTTGTCGAGTTTACTGACCCTTTAGAG
>NW_021024902.1:0-10639 GCF_004153795.1 Camellia sinensis | reverse complement strand
CCTAAAAAATAGACCAAACTTGAGGAAAAATTAACCATTTCCAACATTTACTTCTTAAACGAATTTTTGTTCAAAATTAGATAGAAAATATCATAATAATTGTTACATAACATAAAAAATATATTATTATCTTGGAGTTCAAGTTTATATTAGAAATGTGAGTTATGTATAATAAACTATTTTTATGCCACGTAAGTGTTAATATGTCATTTTTTGTTTATTTTTAATAAAAATTAATTTTAAGAGTAAATTAAAAAAAATTCAAACGCAAAAAGGCAAAATGAAAAAATGAATAAATTTTAAGAGTCAAAATAGAAAAGTGACCAAACATAAATTGGGTAAAAGGTAATTTACCCATTTCTTTTATAATTAAAGATATAAATTCATATGGACCCTACTTGAGAATTTTTGTGCAGTCTGTTGATAAATTTTCTGCGTAAATAGTATTTTTCTTGTTTTCCTATATAAGAAATAGTATTTATCTTTAATATCTAAGATCATCTCCAATGATTAATCAAATCCATCATTAAATTTAAATTTGATAAAAAAGTTACTTTTTGTTCTTTCAATGGCTCATCAAATCCATCATTAAATTTAAAATTTTACTTTTTTTTCATCAAATTGAGGACCAAGGTGCTTTTCATCAAATCATTGTTCATTACTGTTGGACTTTCACCATCGGATGTCTCCCGAATGTCTATCCAGATGACCACTTCAAGGCAAAAATTTGTAAAAAAATTACACTGGCGAATTGATTGGCCAATCGTCCACCCAATCGACCGATGATTTGATAAATTATAAAACTGTCTATTGGAATATTTGATATCAAATGAAATTTTATTTAAATCTAATAAAATTTTTGATGTACTATTAAAGATGCCTTAATAAGAAAAGTGTTTGTAACAATTTTATTTATTTATTTAATTTTTTTTTTTTAAATCTTTCTGACCTGAAGCGAGGATTAATATTATCAGTCTAGAGTAGAATCATCTAGATGACACTCAGCGCAAAAAACCGAAAATACGAGCCGACAAAAGCCGACACAGAGAGAGAGAGAGAGACCCATTCTCCACCCTTGAAGAACCGCCGCCATTACGTTTCCAACCTTTGACACGATTCGGCCATCATCAAACAGCGCCCAAAAAACACTCGCTAAGTTGCTACTACTCTGCCACCCGCACCCCATTATTTTTCGTTATTTGATTTTGTGCAAGAGTATTTTTAAAATTTTAAAAATTAATTTAAGTATATAATTTTTTTATTCTATTGCTCTATCTAATTTGAATGAAATCTTATATTCATTTTCGTAATTTTAATTTAAATAATTTAAATTTTATATTTTTATTTTGCCATAATGTACCATCCGTGAACATTTTGAATTGAAAAAAAAAATCACACGCCAAAATAATGGGACCAAAGTGAAATTCAAAAAAAATTATAGAGACCACTACTATAATTTATTTATTATTCAAATCGAAATTACGGGAATTAAAGTAACATTTTACTTAAATTACATGGGCTAATTTTATAATTTACTCTTAAATATATTTTGTAATTGCAGTATTTTTTGAAAATTTTCATTTATAAAATTATAGATAAAAATAATTTGTTGAACAAATTTTCTTATATCAACTTCTATTCTTTATGTTTTTCGTGAACATAAATCAAAAGCAATACCTATGCACTAGTTTTCAAAGTAAAACTCAAACAAATCTAAGAAAAAATAAAAAGTGTCATAATTTAAATTTAACATATTTAGCTTGTGAATATTTTTAGTAATTTTTATAAGTATATATTAGTGTTCCACCTGTGCTATATATAGGTTGTGTTTATAATTATTTGTATACATGTGAATTGTAATTTTTAAATGTCTTTTTTTTTTACACAAAAAAAGGAATATAACAAATGCAGCATATTTTTGATCAATTATTTTATGTTTGCTTTTATTCAAAATTTAAAAATAATGTATAGACAAAATTTATAACTGAATTAAGAAAAAATTTATTCCTAACGACATTCGTTTACTTCTATATAAATACTTAAAAAATTAAATCTGAAAAAGGTAGTCAATATAATATTGTACGTTAAGTAAAACAATGCGGTTAGCAATTATGCTTACATAAATTTACAGAATTAGGAATGTGCCAATAAGATGCGTGTAGCAACTGCTTTATTGTGGTAGCCGTGCCATTTCTGCAGCGAAGAAACTGTTGCGGTCATGTCGTCGATCGGCTTGGGGATATTGGGTATTAGAGGTATGGAGCCGAAGTGATGGTTGAATAGCTCGCGATCGAGAATAAGTATAGATCTGTGAGTCTGGCGAGAGAGAGGGAGGCAGATTGAGATAGTATAGCAGTAAGGTGGAGAAAGTGCTTAATTCTTATTTTTTCTTGGGACGTCGGGAAGAGGAGCTGAACTTGTTCAGTGTAGAGAAGGAAATTAAGTATAGAGAGGGGCCTTCTCGTGATTTGGCAGATCCAGAGAGCTTCTGGCAAAATGTCATAATCGTGTGCGCTCCATTGGGAGAAAGAATATGGAAGGCTCAGACGAAGAAGTCTTGCTTTAGGTGGCTAGTGAAGCATAGCAGAATAAGACAGCAGACAGTGTTAAGAAACAAATAAAGTATTGAAGACCTTTCAACGAGAGAGAAGACAGTGGTAGCTCTATCTCTCGTATGCCCTCTACAAGAAACTGACTTGGAGGAAGTAGGGTAGAGATGTTTGAAGGGGGTTGCCCCGCCCCTCGAAATCGTGGAGAGAACTCCCAGTCCCCGGATAATGAGTAATCGTCTCCTAATTCTCGCTCTGGTTGGAGAGAGCGGAGGTAGTATGGATACATCAGCTACGGATTTTGTATTATGTAGATGCCTCAGCCTGGAGGTGAGTAAACGAGCACCACCGTGTCCTTTTTTTGAGGCCACGCACATGGTGTAGCAATACTGGATATTCGGCTAAGGTAACACGACAGGCTATGCCGAGTAGGGGTTATTTCTTGTCTTGGCTAAAGGCTTATGATGCCATTAATAACTCGGGAGGGAGTTGATGACAAGCTGTATTTGGGTTCAACTTATAGTAGTGGAATGATCTCACGAAAAATGGATATTGAGTGGGGCCGAAGTCCGGCAGCGTCGATGAAAGCTTACAACAGGACAGGGGCATGGAATCAGCTTGTGGCATGATAAGAGTCCCATCCCTCGGCCACAGCCAGCCTCAGATGGATGTCGCAGGGATGTCAAACTCACGGCCCTAAAGTGATCTAACTTGGACGGGAGTTCGACCCTATGTTTCCGACACAACCATCTGATATCAGAGGCTTAAGTCTAGGAAACTGGGTTTCAGAATGAAGGTGTTTTAAAAAGGATTACTATGGGCATCCTTCGGCAAAACCTAAAGTATGCGCTGTAAGAATTTGTGGGAAATAGTTTCAGTTTTCCTAACATGCACAAATCCCAAAACCTAGATCTATGGAAAGAGATTGAAGGCGCGAAATCGGAAAACAAAAAAGCAAGAGTGTTCTTCAGCATCAAAGACAAAGATAGACTATCAAGAACATTGTAAAGTACGAAGGGTATCAAGGTTAAGAACAAGTGGCAAAAGTGGCAGAAAATATGAGTCAGTGGCAAGTATTCAAGTATGATGGTTAAAGAACAAAATCGTGAAAATAAATACGCTCAGAGTGTAATGGATTCATCGAAATCAAATATTTGAGTAAAAACAACAATGGCGACTAATGATGAAGCAAAAATGTCTCTTGGAGCACAACCAAGAACTAAATCAGGAGGAATGGTGACTTACCAGAGAAAAGAAAACCAATGTTTGAGTCGCCAGGTTCAGCAAGAACGGCGATAGGATAGAACATGATTGGCTAAAGAACCTCGCCGGGAGGAGCTGGACGGAGCAGGTTGCAGAGCTTTGGAAGCTTGAACAATGTAGGTGGAGGAAAAGGCTGAGGAGAAGAGAGCTTCTGAACAAAGTAAAGGAAAGACAGGGAAAGAAACAGGTTGCCCAAAACTTGAAAACGGACGGCGACAAAGGGGAAGGTGCAACTAACGATGTGTCAGACGGCACAGCGTCGGCAAAAATATTCGGACTTTACAAGCGGTACAACGTAGTTCAGTAAGGGGAAGGACAGTGGCTATAAACAGTGAGTTATTATGATAAGCAGCTTCATACCATGGAAGAAGCCTCTGCGAATTCTGATCTTTAAAAAGACATTGTCGGCCTAAATGGATCTTCGGCTTGAAAGCCGACGTACTGGCAGGAATGTAGACCGATGTAGGTTCCGAGACGCCAGTAATGCCAAATAGAACTAGAGGCATTGTGGGAAGTAATTCTGATACACCAACAACAACAGTGACGTCGACGGCCACCAGTGTGCCGGACATGGCCTGTATGACGCCGAGGTATGTATCTCGGCAAGGCCGAGGTTATCGTCTGGAAGATATCGGTAATCCGAAATAAGCGGATAAAGCACAAGATCTAGATGAGGGAATGGCTTAGCATGAAAATAAGATAACACTCTTAGAGAGTTTATCCTTTATCCTCTGGAGAGTCCAGGATAGCAGCCCGAGCAGGGAGAGTCCAGTTGAAGCTTAGGCTTTCATATTGGGGATTTAGGATGAGGTAACTATAAAAGAAAGGCACTCCTGATGGGATCTTAAGGCTACGCAATTATATTTATGAAGTGAGTTGCAACTAGTTGATATCTTAGAAGAGATATACTGATGATCGTCGGAGTGCCCCCGGTTAGACGAACCACTGCCAGTAATCTACTCTTCTTGTTGCATGGTCGCCGGTGCCATCTATTTTGCCAGTGTCTCACAGCGAATACTGAGTGCAGTGGTGGTCAGAAAATCACTTCACACAGAAACCTAATAAATTAATTAAGCAATTGGAAAGGTCTTCAACCACATCGTCTTTGTCTTCTCCAACACTGTTTCATTTTTTTTGTTCACCGTATCATTATAATTATTGATAGAAAATTGGACAGTATGGAAGAATAAGAGACATTAAAATTATATATTAGAGTTATGGTAATTGTTTGATGGAAAAAATATAGGTTGTCTTCTTTCCCTTCTATAGTGATTTATTGTGGTTATTACTCTAATTAAAACGTCAGAGTGGCTTCTTCATCATCATTGAACGTTGCTTTTATTTTTTTCAGCACTTCTTTGTCTCATAATTATTTGTGGCTTTGTGTTATGAATTTATTACATTGTATTATGCTAAAATATTTGATGAATCTAATATAAGAAGTACAAGCTATTTCAATGTCATTCTCAGTAATTTTAGAGTACCGAAAATATACACAAAAGTATATGAATAGACAAGATTTCTATAAAATTTGTTTGTGAGTCTGCAGTTACTTGAAATCCTATAATTTTTATTTATTTATATTTACTATTTAGTTCAGTTTATGTACTTTTTTTTAATATAAGTTTTCTATTTTCTTCAAAAGATTATTTTTAAAAATTAAAATAATTAAATTATTGTAGATTCGAGAAAATCTTATTTGTTGGTTCTTTAGGTTTTTTATTTCTTCTTAAAATAGTTTTAGTTTTGGGCAATTAACCTAATTTTTTTTCTTATATATATTGTAATCTCTTGTGCATTTTAAATATATGGTTTCTACTAATACACTTGGAGATGCACTATTAGTAAAACATTATTATGGGTAATGCGGCTAATGAAAAATGTATAATTAAATACATAACTAATAAAAAAAGAATTAAAAAAGATGAGAGAAAAAAGAATGCTATATTTAACAAAAACTAAGTATGAAACGATGGGAATATGGACGAGAGGGTAAGTTGATGGTTAATAAAGGCTCATGAGCAACAAAGATAATGACGATGTTACAATAAATGGGCAAAGATTGTTGGGCTAAGCTAGTGAGTGGGAGAATTTATTAGAGTAATAAAGTAATATGTAAGAGCTGGAAAATATTGAAATGGGGAGTATATATAAATGATTAATATCATTTATCCACACATAATAAAATAAATGCACACCTCTCAAAATGATAGAGAGGTAACCTAATAAAAAAAAAATACTGTTATATGAGAAAACAAATATATGAGTAGAGATAAAAATTATGATGAAAAAATAAAATTAATAAAATAAAATAAGATAAAAATTAAATTATGCTGGGTTGGAATATATGTATAGAGAAAAAAAGATCATCTATGAAAATTATAACATATCACTTCACTAATATAATATAAATAAAATATTGGAGAAAAATATATATGTAATGAGAATAAGAGACAAATATAATCAAATGGATAATGGAACTTTAAAATGTAAAAAAAATATGCGTAGAACAATGGATATTAATAAATAAATGAAAAAAAACAATAAACTATAATAAATTAGTAGTGAAATGCTAGATGTAATAAGAAATGTTGAGAAATTTTAAGAACTAAATTAAATAGCAAAAATTTAAAAATTTATATAAATATGTTAAAAGATAACTAAAAAATAATATAATAAATAAAGCGGTTATAATAAAACATGTATATATATAATAAATATATAATAGAAATAATGAATATAAATGGCATAAATTAATATAAATGGCTATCTTAATGGCGAAATTTTAAATAGAAAACAATTGAATAATATTATTGAATGATGTATGTCTAATTAGAAATTTAGTATAATAAAAATAGAAAAAGAGAAAAGTGTACCTCCAGTAGTGAATATAATCGAGAAAGAAACAATTTGAGTCTAAAGAGAAAAACTAAAATATTGAAACATTAAAATGTATGTGTATATTGGAATTACAACTAAATATGAGAATATGCTATTGAAAAATAAGTGAGAAGTTAAATGAATTGAATAATAATGACGCGGACACACTCACTCGCTCAGAATATGGGGAGAGCAACTAAATAAACAGAGTGAAAAATAAATAAATGGATAAAATTAAATATATAATAAAAGAAAATATAATAATAAATAATATCAATATTTAATGAATTAAATCATATAAAATATAAAATACTATTAAAAAAAAATTATAATATAAATTGATGATATAAGAAAAATTCCATCCTCTAATTATATTAAAATGGCTAAATGAATAATATTCTATGGGAAATATAATTCAGAAAATGGAATGCCTATGGTGTAGAGGAGATCTAAGCAAATGACAGAATCAACGGGATTAAGTTCATACATTCTAAAGATTACTGATCGAACGTCAAAGAAAAAATAGTTAGAATTAGAATAGTGGATGACTAAGTGTCGGGCCATGAGGATATTGATGGGATCATGTATTATGTATCATTTTGGGTATTTTGTGAAGCTTGGGCACATTAGATCGATGGATATTTTCTGTGATTGGTCTGGTATATATTTCGGTGTGTGTGATGTGTGTGTGATATGTATGTGAATTTAAAAAAAAAATGGGGTGTATTGAAATTGATTTATTATGAAATAATATAAAATATTTATTGTGGTCAATCGTTGATGAGATAAAGTAGAAAAAATTAGAAATGTATATGAAAAAGTATGAAACTGTGAATCCTCAGCTGAGGATATAACATGCAATTAGACGTGAAAATAGACCATAATACTAAAGTGTGACATACCTGGTGACTAGTAGGCTAAATAAAATTGAGAATTGATGACGAAAAAAAATAAAAAGGTATATAATATGGTGACTTGATGAGCAATAAGAACAAACCTATATAATTGGGTATTAAGTGAGTCAGAAACATTCATAGTATGAGGTGTGTGACTAAAACAATATTGAATATGCCGAGAAAACTGTCAAACGAAGGGCACAAAGTAAAAACGGAAGTTAAAGAAATGAATTAGAAATAAAATAAAATATAATCTATTGATGTGTATTAAATAATAGTAAAAAACATTAAACAATTGACTAAATGGAGATAACCTGAAAAATAAAGGTATATATATGACGTTACATGGGATGAAAAAATAAAAAATGAAAAAAATGGAGATGAAAATGTTATAAATAATGAAGAATTTAATTAAATTAATAATAATGAAAAAAATAAGAATAAAAAAGAATTACCAATCTATTAATGATATAAAAAAATAAATGAAATAATGGAAAATAATAATATGTAAAGTAAAAAAAATTGATAATCCGATTGGAAAACATGATGGATATAAATAATATGAAAATAACTAAAAAATGATAAAAATAAGATTATATAACAAACTAATGTAATAAAATGGTGATATAAAATAATCTATAAATATTATTGGAAATAATAAAAATACGAGCTATAAAATATGTATATTTCTAAAAAAGTTATTATAGTATAGATAATAAAAATAAAATTTGATCTAAAAAAAATTAGAAATATGGCTGAAATGCAATAAAAAAATAAAGGAAATTCGTGATGAAAATGAAAAGATGAAGATATTTGAAACAAAATGGTTGATTGAATTAATGAATATGATAATAAAAAAGTATGGTTAAACTATTTGAACTGGGAAAATGTAAATATTAAATATGAAATGGAAAAAAAATGTATCTGAAATGTATGAATTATTATAACAAAATGTAAAATAGTTTAATGAAAAAATAATAAATATGATATAATTAAAGAAAATATCGAAAATGCATTTATATTAAATAATGAAAATAATCTAATTATGGAAAGATATAAATAAATTGTATAAAAAAAATATAAAATTATTAATAAAAAATGGGATAATCTGAAAAAATAAAAAATAAATTGAATAACTATAAATGAAGGGAAATAAATAATAAATTAACTAAATTGGTATATAAATTTAAAAAACTTAATAATTAAATGGGTATGAAGAATTGAGTAAAGTATAATTAAAGTATATTTTATTCATCTATATAAAAAAAAACTAAAAAACTAAATTATATAGAGAAAATGATGAAATATAAATTGGAATGGGGATGGAATTGAAAAAATTGAAATTAAAATAATATACATGGAAATAATAATAATAATGATAATGTAATAAATGTTAATAATGATAAAGACAAAAATATAAATAAAAAAATGGAATTAAAAAAATAAGAAAATGTAAATTATGCTAAGTTAAAAATACTAATTGTAAAAGATTGTAAAAATTGAATAAAAATATGAAAAAAAAGATTTATAAATGAAATAGTGCAGAAAAATGGATGGTTGCAACATGAGAAATATATGAAAAATGAATGGGAATGGTGAAATGGGAATAATCTATGGAGGATAAATAAAAGATAACTAATTAAATATAAAATAAAAAATTCTAGTTAATAATAAAATGTAAAAAAAAAATTAATTTAAATTAAATGAATTAAAATATATGGATAAAAAAATAACTGATTGGTAAATAAATATATAAAATTAAAATATTGGGAAAAAAGAATGTAACACATATTGAAAAGTAAAAAAAATGATTCTATAATGGAAATGGTTTGTATAATATGAAAAAAAAGTAAAATTAAATAATATGTAACTAATTGATATATAGATAATAAAAAAAAAAAAGGATTGAAAATTTACTATAAAAGCGTAAAGTGATGAATATAATGGGTGTTAATGTATTAATATAAAGTTATGATGGATGGGGATAAAATAAAAAAATGAAAAATGTATGAATGATGAATGAAAAAATATTGAAAAAATTCATCAATGAAAAAAAATGGCTTTGGCTAAAATGAAGCATAATGATTAAATGATAATTTTAATATATGTAATTTTGAATATGTTATGATAAGAAAATATAAAATAATATAAATATGAATGCTTATATAATAAATGTTAAGTGAATATTGAAAATATGATAAAATAACTATAAATGAAATGAAAGTAAATGATGAAATTAAAAAATTCATGAAATATAAAAATAACAATGGATGATGATATAGCTAATTGAATATATGGGCGAATGTAAAATTATAAAATAATGTCTAAAATGTATTAACTAAATGAATAAAATGAATAATAATATCTATGGATATATTTTATAAAAATGTGAAATAATAATATTAAAGCTCAAGATAAAATGGGATTATAAAAAGATATTATTGTAGTAGATAATAAAAATATTATTTTATGTTCATGAATTGAATAAATTAGTCTAAAAATAATGATAATAAGAAATTAAATGTTATGAAATAAAAGAATGGAAATGAATAAAAAATATGAAAATGTGGGATGAGTGGAATGTGTAAAGATAAAAAATGATAATAAATGGAAAGATAAGAATAAAGAATTCTTATTTTAAAATGACAAAATAAATTATAATCTAATAAATGGGTGGAAAATTAACATGGAAAAATAGTATAATGAAATGATTTAGTATATATAAAAATGAATATGTAATATGAACTATGGATGTTAATTAAATTAAAATGATCTATGTTTAATGAAAGAGTATCCTGTGAAACTTAAGCAAGAAAGAAGAAAATAATTAAACATACGATGAATATGGAGAATAGATAAAGATCAAAACTCCCAAAGCAAATAACAAGCAAGTAGAATATATGTTTAATAATAGAACATTTTTAAAAAATTTTGTAACAAAATTTTATAACTTTCATTTTTTGCTATAAAATTCTATTTAGTACTAGCTAAATAAAATGCTTTTAAAATAGTTTTTTTTTTTTTAATTTGAAATTAACTATAGTAAATTTA
>NW_021024901.1:1066594-1122263 GCF_004153795.1 Camellia sinensis | reverse complement strand
TACTTAAACAAAACAAGGCAAGGCAAAACTTGCAAAACAACATAACAAGACAAGATCATGCATGGATGTATGCAAGTATGACAAGAGTAAGGTGAGGGTTGCTACAATAATTTATACATAATGTTTAAATTTATTATTATCAAATATTTTTACTAAGGTTAAAGCTAAAATATGACATATAATTTAGGGCGACTCTATCTTAGATAATTTTTTAATATATGAACATATGTAGCTATTTATTTCATAGTGTTAACATAAATATATAATTTTTTACTTAAGTTCAAAATTTTTAATAAATATGCATAAAATATGTTCATATGATTTATTATAAAAACATACTTACAAATATTTATTTACCAATTTAATAAATAAATAGGTCAAATGATTCATAAGTTAGATATAGATCAAGACAATTTTTAATAATTAGATGAATATCACATTGACATAAATATTGAGTCAACTAACTTCTAACAATTTTGAGTAGAAAATTTTTTAGGCTTTACAAAATAAGAAAAAATTAGTATATTAACAAATGTAATTTACTATTACAACATGGCAAATTAAAATTACAGAACGTTTAAAATAAAATGTATTTATATTTTATCGTAAATATAACTTTTGTAATTTATTTTTGAATTTTTACTAATTAAATTATGACATGTATTTTTTATTAAGAATCTAGAACACACAATTGTTGATATCAGAATAAAAACTCTCTTATGTGTAACTTTAATAAAAATAAATAAAATTTAATTGATTATAAATCATTTTACTACATATTTAGATAAATTTTATATTATTATTTAAATTTAAAAACTAATTTTTTATTATTTATTTATACTTGTGCATACCTAATATGCTAAGACAAAATGTGATAGTATGATTATGAGTTCTACAACAACAGCAATATTGCTCTTCCTCTTAGCAAAAGGATTTCAAATTTTGATTTCACAAACTTTGGGATTTTGTACAAATTAAGCATTCTAGGTGCCAGTTCCGAAGTCGTAAATGTCAGCCCCGCAATAAAGTTTCAAATTCCGGAATTACAATATTCAAACATTCAACAAAGTCTTATTTTCCTTTTTTATAGAAAGGAAAAAGTTAGGGATCATGAAATTTTTTTTCATGAAAATGATCATGAAAATTTTATGATCCTTGAATTACCTTGATTAGCGTGTGATACTTTATTCTAAGTGTAATTCAAGGATACAAAGCTTTTATAATTATTTTCATGAAAGGTTTTTCATTAAACCTACCATTGCTGTTGTTTTTATGTGTGGTACGGTGGTGGTCTTATGACGTTAGTGTCTGATGTTCGGAATGTATAATGACAATTTGATGCATTTATTTGTGTGTTGGTGATGTGTATTTTTGTGGCGATGTTTTTGTGCTCTTTGGTTGTGTAACGTTCAGGGGTGGTTATGTGACGGTACGTTCTGGAAATTTTAGTGTATGATGTTCGCCTTTTAGACTGACAGTTTTTATGAGTTTACGAGGGTCGTTCAGTGTCATCATAGTATGTGTGTAGTTTGGCGTTCATTTTCTTGGTGATGTTCTTGGTGATGATTAGTTGTTCCTTGTTTTAATTTTTTTTTTATGTGTGGTGGTTATGTAACGTTATGGTCTGGATATGTTTGGTACATAGAATGACAGTTTTCATGAGCTTACGAGTGTCGTTTAGTGTCATCATTAGTGTTTCTGTTAATCGGTTAAGTGACTGCGTTGTTTTCATTTTTTGTGTGGCAGGTATGGATGTTTCAATTTTGTTCTTGTGTACTTGTGAGCAAACCAATGCTGTTGTTCGGCTTCATATGGTGTTGACATTTGCACAATTGGTTAATGTTATATGTGGGAAGTTTGATGGATTGGTACCTAGGTTGGTGTATATGTTGATTGCCACGTAACGCTTCTACCAACATAAAAGCGTTGCAACGTCTTTCTCATCGCATCGGTACTGCCATGTAACACTTCTACCAGCATATCACCAATTGCTTTAGAAGAGATCCGGCCTATGATTGGGCAACAGCGTTGTCTGAGTCCCCTTACGACAAGTCCAGCTTATCTTTGCCACATCTGACCCCGAATATGAGGCAGATGTCACCATTTCTCAGCAGTAGGCCTACTCCCCCAACGTAAATTTTTTCATCAACCGGGTTGTACGTCTGAATGATTCAATAGACCGTTTCATCACATTTCTTGAATGAGTTTGGCAGTAATTCGTGTATAAGAATGGCATCAATCATCAGCCAGAAGGGCGTCTTCTGCAGTTGTCGGATGTGCCCATTACCTAATTTCAATCCAGACATGGTTTTGATGACCCCGCCAACATTTGAACGATACATAAGCTTCACCGAATCAACAATCGGTTTCTTTCCACTGCATTTCCTAGTTTTGTCTTTTTGAATGGCAGCTTGCTTTGCCTTTTGGCCACCAATTTCGTTGACGTAGAAACCAACACCCCTGGATATCTTGTTTTGCCACTTGACCTTCTTACGGGGGTATGTCGTCGCGCACTACCTGAAACAATATGCACAATCGGTCAGTAATGCATTTAATCAAAACGTTGCCACAATTCAAACACATAAACACACATTGAATTCAAATGCTTCGCATGTTAAAAGACAAACTATTGTGTTTGCTGAAATAAAATTCCCCTGATATGATGTTAGATTATGATGCCCAAAAAGGAAAGAAAAACAGTAACGATGCCACGTAGAATGGTCAGCAACAACAACGAATATGGGGTTACAATCACGAATATGGGGTTACAATGTTATTCATATACAAATTTGGTTTTGGTAAATTGTATTAAGTGTTACATTAAATTAATATTATCAACCAACCACAACAACGTCTCATTTTGGGAGAGAGAAACATTATGAAGTTGTGTTCACATTGTCAAGCCAATCACGCCGGCTCAGTCACACGACGATGCCACCATACCCTCGTCCACAACAACACTTTTGCGGTACCCAATTTACAAATCCCCACAAAACTTACGTCGTAATCAATTGTTCAGTGAATTTTACAATGTTACCTTAAAAATCAACAAAGTAAGCTAGGTAACACTCAAATGTGTCCAATCCCGAATAACTATTTCTCAACAAGATGTTGATTGAGGAATAAACATTAGGAACTGAACACCATGCACATCAAATTGCCATAGTGCAAGTTGTCTTAATTATAATGTGTCCCAATGTTCATTTTCATCCCTGGTGGTATGTTAAAATTTGGAACACTATTGACATTGCATAATCTGATGAAATATTAACACAATAAACACATAACCACACATTTATAAGCCAAAAAAATGACATAAATTAATACGGAACCAAACATTTTTACGAGCAAAATCTTTTGTGCATAACCGCCATACTAACACGTCACCCAACTTTGTGGCCGGAGTTTCGATATTAATACCCAACCTATGGGTTAACAATACGAACCCCCAAACAGGGTAACCAAAACCTATTACCACATTGACCACAACAAGGTATCCAAAATGTCATGTGCCACAACAAAACAACGCCAACCATATATGACCCAAATTCTAACATTCAAGCCCACAACATTTTAACCAAAAACTCATGAATCATACAATTGCATTTCGCTATGAGGACAACGCATTAATTATGGCCGTTTACGCTTTTATGAGGATATTTTTTATTCTGAACATACACAAAGATGTTTCGAAAATCACGAAACACTTTTAGCATTGCACGATTCTATGAAAGTGCAATGAGAAAATCAAAACAGAACCCCCAAAAAAGGCAACCATAACCTATTATCACATTGACCGCAATAGGGTATCCAAATAGTTATGCATCACATTAGCAACAACACGATGCCAATCATAGATGACCCAAATTCGAAATAATGTTCAATCCCACATCATTTCTAACCAAACACACATGAATCATAACATCACATTCCACATTTAACAAACCCAGATGCATCATAACATTACATTCCCCATTTATGTCAACATCAAACATTAAAATCCACATTATACTACACAACATAGAACATTCTACAAAACAAACATGAATCACAACATTATACTCCAAACTACACTAAAAAAAACACCAAACATTACATAACTTCCCGTCCCATTGTCATCAATTTCCAACACCGACACCGAATGCAACTGGTTGGCGATGTAGGGTTTTGAATTCCCAACTTAGATCGTGAAATAAATGGCTACGAGCGACAATTGCACGTTGCTCTAAACGTCAGCACTGATTTTTCAGCGCGGTTCGAATTAGTGTTCCAGTTGGTCTGAAAATGTAGGGTTTCCAATTGTGATTTCCTTCATCAATCTTCCAATGTGGAATTGGCAATTTGGGTTGGAAAATCCTCGAATCAAATCACGTTTGAACTGAATCAAAAAGGTAAATGAGCAATGTTAGTGTGTTTTTGGGAACTTTTCCATGTTTCGTCATATAGGTTTTGTCCGTGAAGGAGGAAAATGCAAGAAGTCTGTAGTACGGATTGCCCAAACGTGACTTTCACCACACAACCCACATTGCTTTCATTCATACAAAACAAATGAACTGGTTATTTGTTGCCCTTTTCCGTAATTTCACTTGTGTTTGGGACTTCTAGGTTCATAAGATCAAATGAATGATCAAACAAAATGAATGATCAAACAGTTTACAAGATCACAAAATATGATTTATTGGTGTTTTATCCATTTAAAAACTCAAAACCAAACAAATATATTTTTGGTGACAATGGAGGCAATTTTCCATATTTTAGTCATTATATAACGATAATGGTCATAGTGATTGTCAATGGTCACAGTGATGGTGGGATGCGGATGAGTAGGTAGAAAATGAACATCTTCCAGCTTTGACTCAACCTAAAAATATAAAATAGCCACCATGAGAGTCGGATTACAATTCTGTAGCGATTGATGACAAAGAAGAACTAAAATCAGCATTAGGAGCGGCATGAACATGAATAGCCCTACCACCACCAAAGGCAGCTCAATTTGACTGACTATACCAAACTGCGACTCACCTGCTTCTATCTAAGCTACCATTTAAATCCGACACAATTTATATAGAGAAATGTTTTTTTCCCGGAATTCTCGCGCCCCGAATGCCCCTAATGCCCAAAACGACGTCGTTTTGGGCATTATTTTTTATTTATTTTATTTTTTTCTTCTTCTTCTTCCATTTTCAGTCTGAACCAGAGAGGGAGAGGGAGAGCAAGAGAAGAGAGAAAGAGAGAGAGAGAGAGAGAGAGAGAGAGAGAGAGAGAGAAGAGAGGTCGCATGAACATGAATAGCCCTACCACCACCAAAGGCAGCTCAATTTGACTGACTATACCAAACTGCGACTCACCTGCTTCTATCTAAGCTACCATTTAAATCCGACACAATTTATATATCAATTTCAACTAACAAAATAAACTCTTTCTTCTAGAATTCCCCACATAAAAATTTCCATACAAATCCAACTGTACATTATTCAATTTTTTTTCGGCACATGGAGCCACATTTCAAACAAACAGAGGCGAGGCTATAAACAAAACAAAACAAAACAAAACAAAAAATAATAATAATAATAATATAGAAACATCATTCAAGAAATTCTAAGGACTCAATACCCAACTCCACAAATGCCACTTTGTTGTCATCTTTTCGGATTCTCTTATATCCATCCTTCACAAACACTTCTGTGTGCTTGATCTGGGGCATCTCACTTAGGCCACCCACGAGATAATTGAACTCGAAGCAGCTCTCTACAAGTATAAATGCTCTAGCTGTTCGTATCTGGCCCTATATAAGGAAGCAAAAACAAAGCTAACTACGTCATTACTGTTTGTTTGTTGCTATCTTGCTGCCATTTGAGATCAATGGTTCCGTCTTTTTCTTCCCTCATGAGAAACTTGTCAACTTGTGAAGCAGCTTGCCGACCTTCTGAGATGGCCCAAACTACCAGAGACTGGCCACGCCGACAATCCCCCGCTGCAAACACACCTTCCACATTGGTTGAGAAGCGGCCATAGTCTGCCTTGAAGTTTGATCTATTGTCTCTCTCCAAGCCCAGTTTCTCTGGTAGTGTCTGAAGAATTGAGCATCACAAAAATAGTAGAATATCAGTTTGCATAGAATTCTATCATAAACATGTATATGAATGTGAATATTGGTGATGTATTGAGAAGGAATAGATTCATTTTCATGGAGCATCCAAAGTAAATTTTGTTTTCTAAATCTATTTTTTGAAAACACTAAAACTAATTTGATAAAAAAAAATAATGAAAATTTTAAAAGCACTTGCCTTTTTCATATTATTCTCTCTCTCTCTCTCTCTCTCTCTCTCTCTCTATCTCTTTTTTAGGTGCAAAAATAGTTTTTGAAAATTCAAAAGCATCTTTTTGGGATTCTAAAAACAAAACCAAACATATTTGAATCAGGCTTTTGGAAGAAGTCGAAAAGACCATTTGGGGGTTAAGGAAAAAATTTAGGTGAACATTATTTAAAAAAATGACAAAATTACCATTAATTTTCATTATTGCATAAGTTCAATTTTGTAAAGGAACCAAGACAATATATATCAATGACTGGAACTAAATTTAACTTGCGCTATTCTGACCAATAGTTTAGATTTTCCAAGTTGTAAGAGAAACTATCCTAGTTGTCCAGCTCACTTCCAACAATTACTCTTGATCAGAAACTGAACATGGTTATTGGTTCAACATAGAGAAATTAAACTAGAGTCATAGATGAGAATACTAACCGACTCAGGACCAAGGAAGCCCATAGCCAGTAGGACCAGGTCTGCCTCAATCATCTCCTCACTGCCTTCAATTTCCTTAAATTGGAACTTGCCACCAGCATCCTTCTCCCATTTGACACGTACCACCTCAAGTCCTTTCACATTCCCATTTTCATCTCCCACAAACCGCTTAGTCAATACCTCATAAGACCTTGGGTCTTTGCCAAACTTGGAAGCAGCTTCCTGGTGCCCATAATCTACACGGAATATGCGAGGCCACTGCAAAACAAGAAATTTGAAAGGAATAAATCATTGAATGACTACAAGAAGTCATCAAATGGGATGAGATTTTCACAATTTTTGCATTTCTTAAATTACACAACATGTATTCCAAAATATCCACCAATTAAAACAACCTGCATCATAGATTATTTTCTAAAATCTTAGGCACTCTTATTATGACATGTTGCTTTTACTTGCGCCAATCAAAACATAATTGAATATTTACCATTTTTTAAACCATTTTGTTAATGGATTACCCATTCACATATATGTTCACTGTTTCATTGGGGTGGTACCAAATGACCCTGCCTAGGCCGAGTTCTTGGTCATAATAATAATAATAAAATAAAATAAACATCTACATTTTGCTTGATTTCAGTTGTCATATTATGCAGTCTACAAACCTGAGGCCAAGGGTTGCCTGGAGCCCTGGTTAGAGGCGGCTCAGGGAGAAGCTCCAAATTTACAATGCTACTGCAACCATGGCGGATAGATGTTCCTATGCAATCTGTACCAGTGTCACCTCCACCAATTACCACTACCTTCTTACCCTTGGCAGATATGTATTTACCATCCTCGAGATTGCTATCAAGCAAACTTTTGGTATTTGCGTGAAGAAACTCCATAGCAAAATGGACCCCTGATAGCTCCCGTCCAGGTACAGGTAGGTCCCTGTAACCAATATTTTGTTCACAATTTGTTACAATGTTCTAAAGAAAACTGTAATGAGATTTTTTATTCATAAATAAATTAAAAGACAAACATACCTTGGTTTTGTGGCACCTACAGCTAAAACAATTGCATCGTTTTCCTTTTGAAGCCAATCTAGGCAATACAAGGGATCTTTTCCAACATTGGCATTAACCACAAAATTGATTCCCTCCTTTGCCATAAGGTCAACCCGTCGTTGAACTATATCAACTTTATCAGCCTTCATGTTAGGAACTCCGTACATCATAAGGCCCCCAATACGATCGGCACGCTCAAACACAGTCACGAAATGACCCATTCTATTCAACTGATCAGCAGCAGCCAAGCCAGCAGGTCCACTCCCAACTACAGCAACTCTTTTCCTGTAAAAGCAAGGATATTTAGAATCTATTTTCCCGGTAAGTTAAACAGAAATAACGATCTGCTCAGAAAGTATGGAAGAGCTAAGAAGCATACCCGGTCCTTCTGAGGGGAGGTCGTGGAACCATCCATCCTTCCTCAAAAGCTTTATCTATGATAGAGCATTCAATGCTTTTTATAGATACAGGATTTTCAATAATACCAAGAACGCAAGAACCCTCACAAGGTGCAGGGCACACCCGACCAGTAAACTCTGGGAAGTTATTAGTCTCTAGAAGCCGATCTAATGCTTCACGCCATCTATTTTGGTACACTAACTCGTTGAATTCAGGTATTTTATTGCCCAGAGGACATCCCGAATTCTCCTACAATTTAGTCAAAAGAGAAATTAAGGCTAAAACTGAAATAATTGGGCAGAAGCTTAAGAAATTTTGAAATGAGAAGTAAGAGAGAGCAATTATCTCACCTGATGGCAGAAAGGAGTACCACAGTCCATACAGCGAGCAGATTGTGTCTTTAGAAGTGCGCTGGGCTTGGCTTTTTCCATGACCTCATTCCAATCATTCATCCGAACATTGGGATCCCTGTACGAGATGCTTTCACGCTCATAAACAATAAATCCCCTATTTTTTATAGCATCTGGAACTCGAGATGGCCTTTTCAACAGTTCAGCCTCTTCAACTTTCTGCAGATTCCAGTCAAAACCAAATGTCAAGTCTAGTTCAAGCATTTACTAATAATAATAAAAAAAATGCTCACCTGGAATTTCTTTCAAATTATATCCATTTTTTTTATGACAACGACCTCAAATCTCATCAATCATTAAAATCATACAATACTACAAGTATAGAAGAAGGATTCAGAGAAAGATTAATAAATGAACAAATCAATGGACCTCATTGCCTTTCTCATTCAAGGACAAAGCTGCCAACTTCTTAAGCTCTTCAAAAGCATCTTTCTCCATCACTTCTCCGTCTTCTTGCTCATCAGCTTCTTCAGCAGCCCCTGCTGCCTTTGAAATTTCCCCTTCTTTTTTTCTTGCAAGAATCCGCTTATAATCCCTAGGGAAGACCTTAACAAATTTGGGCAAAAGATTATCAAAATCAGCAAGCACTTCCTTGGCTAGTTGGCTGTTTGTGTGACGCTGATGTTGCTGTATCATCATTCTCAGTGTCATAATATCCTCTTCTTCTTCAACTCTATCAAGATCTACCAGCTCATGATTGCATCGCAAATGAAACTTGGCGTCCACATCAAGAACATACGCAATGCCACCACTCATGCCAGCAGCAAAATTCCTCCCAGTTTTTCCAAGCACAACAACAGTCCCACCAGTCATGTACTCGCATCCATGATCACCAACACCTTCTACAACTGCTTTAACCCCAGAATTACGGACACAAAATCTTTCTGCTGCCATTCCATTAAAATATGCCTCCCCAACAGTTGCTCCATAGAGAGCCACGTTACCGATCACAATGTTTTCCTTTGGATCAAATCTGCTTCCTTTTGGAGGATAAACAACAATCTTGCCACCTGATAGTCCTTTACCAACGTAGTCATTGCTATCACCTTCAAGCTCCAGTGTGATGCCAGGGCAGAGAAAAGCACCAAGGCTCTGGCCCGCACTTCCATGGAGCTTGATATGGATGGTATCAGCTGGAAGTCCCACCATGTGATAACGCTTTGTCACTTCATGGCTAAGCATTGTTCCAACGGCACGATTTATATTGCAAATTGGTGTTTCGATGTACACAGGAAGACCTTTTTCTAAAGCAGCTTTGGACAGAGTTATAAGTTCATTATCCAAAGCCATGTCCAAACCATGATCTTGTTTCTGTACACAATACTGGGCAGCTTCTGGCCGGATGTCAGCAGCAGGCCTGAGTAATAGGGAGAGATCAATATTATTTAGCTTTTCATTGGTCTTTGTCACTTCTTTATCCAGTTCGAGCATATCTGATCGACCAACCATTTCATTGATTGTCCGAAACCCAAGCTGAGACATGATTTCTCTAACCTCCTCTGCCAGCATGAAGAAAAAGTTTATCACATGTTCAGGTTCTCCAGCAAACTTCTCTCGAAGCACTGGATCTTGGGTAGCAATGCCAACTGGACAAGTGTTTTTGTGGCACTTCCGCATCATGATGCATCCGAGCGTAATGAGTGGAGCTGTGCTGAAACCAAACTCCTCTGCACCAAGTAGTGCAGCAATGGCCACATCTCTGCCAGTTTTCAGTTGGCCATCTGTCTGGAGAACTGTTCGGCCACGAAGGTCATTAGCAACTAGAGTTTGATGAGTTTCGGCAAGACCAAGTTCCCATGGGAGGCCAGCACTCTTGATGCCAGTCCATCGGGAGGCACCTGTACCTCCATCATGACCAGAGATCAAGACATGATCAGCATGACCCTTCACAACCCCACTAGCAATTACTCCCACACCAGCTTCAGACACCAACTTCACACTAATTCGAGCCCCTGGATTGGCATTCTACAAATTATGGATAAAGAAGTCAGGTATACTATACTATGCAACTGACAATATTGGAGCACGCATAGAAGCTGCTTATAAGGCACGCAATGAGATAAAAATCATCATGCACTCCATAGAAATTTGTAGAAGCATCAATGCATGTACTTACCTTAAGATCGTGAATCAATTGAGCCAGATCTTCAATTGAATAAATATCATGATGTGGAGGTGGGCTGATTAGTCCCACCCCAGCAGTAGAATTCCTAGTGACAGCAATGTCTCCAATAACCTTGTGGCCAGGAAGTTCACCACCTTCACCAGGCTTGGCCCCCTGAGCATTATGGAAGTCAAAAATTAATAATAAATCCAATGAACAAAGGATAAACAAGTTCAGTTCATATCCTCACCAAATGCCAAAGGTAGGTATCAGTTAAAGATGCAAAGACACACAGAGGTGCTTCGCAGACACAGCATCATCTGTCCATGAACATAAATTCATAAACAAGAGGAACCTCTATTCCAATAGGAATACAGGGGCTAACAGGGATGGATGAACAATAACAACAGAAACATAAACCAAGAAAGAAAATTTGAAGTTCAAATGTATGTCATCAAAATATACCTGAGCCATTTTTATCTGTAGCTCATCAGCATTAGTAAGGTAATAACTTGAAACACCGAATCTTCCACTTGCAACCTGCTTAATTGCACTCCTTTTTGGATTCCTTGAACCATCTGGAAGAGGTTCCATACGGGATGGGTTCTCACCTCCCTCACCTAGAAAGAAGTCGCATAAAGTAAGTTCAAGGAAAGAAGCATGTGAAAAAGCTAATACCCTTGAGAAGCAACTTAAGTTGGCGCTAATAGAAGGAAAGTTACAAAAAAAACTGACAATTTTATGGATAAACAAGGTTACAAAACTAAATGAAGAAGTGAACAAATAAATGGATATTGTAGGAGCATTCAAGGAGGGGGGGAAATGCAAAACAATGAGTTCAAAAAGCACGCTCCATGGGAGTTGAATAATTATTTTTATCAAAATAACTTTTTGACATTAAAAATTAAAAAAGAAAAGTCATCAATAACAGAAGAATGATTATTCTATGCTTTCCACAAGTTAAGCAACATAAAGGACGACAACATGATGTACACCTGAACCAAACACCACCAAATTCTTCCCAAACATTCAGACTATTCAACACTGATAGAACATGCTCAGATTACATTACTTCACACAAATAACTATGGGAGAATCTTATTAAGGGCATACCTGTGTTTGACTTTCCCCCAATTGTGTTCATAGCAATGGCAAGGGTGGTGTGTGCCTCCAAGGATATTGATCCATAACTCATGGCCCCAGTACAAAACCGTTTTACAATCTCACTGGCTGGTTCCACTTCATCTAGAGGAACCTTCACGTCTGCCTCTTTAAATTTTAATAGTCCCCGCAAATTGCAGTTTTTATTTAACTCATGTATGCGCTTTGAGTATTCTTTATAGGCAGCAACACTATTCCCTCTGGTAGCCTCTTGCAGCTTAGCTATAGCAAGGGGGTCGTTCAGGTGGACCTCGCCACCTTTCCTCCAGTGATAATCACCAGGATTGGGCAATGATATAGCCTCTGCACTTCCAGGAGGGAAGCCCCGTGTAGGAAATGCCAGCTCATGCAACTGAAGGGCATCACTGGCAAGCACTTCAAATGTTGACCCCTCAACTCTGCTCGGAGTTCCAGCAAAGCACCTCTCCATCACTTCGGATGAAAGGCCCACTGCTTCAAAAATCTGAGCACCCTTGTACGAGGCCAAAGTAGATATCCCCATCTTGGCAAGAACCTTCATCATTCCATAGTGGCTTGCTTTGAAGTACTTTTTGACAAGCTCATCTTTTGAGTGGAACTCACCACTTGCTTTGGGTGGAATCTTTCCATCAACCTGCAGTCTCCAAATGGCATCTATGGCCAAATAAGGGCATATAGCATCGGCACCAAATCCAACCAGTGTACAAAAATGGTGCACTTCGCGAGGCTCAGCAGATTCAACAACTAACCCAATTTGAGTCCTTTCAAGATTTTTAACTAGATGATGATGGACAGCACCAACAGCCAAAAGGGAGCTTACAGCAACACGCTTTGATGAAAATGCTACACAATTAAACAAATTACAAATATGTTATTTCATATAATAATAACATAATTTTTATTAAAGAATAAAGAACATTCAGAAATATATATTTTTCAGGAACAACACTAGTTTAAGATATGTAGTACCTCTGTCAGAAAGCACCAGTGTCGTATAACCTTCGTTAATTGCATCATGCGCTTCAGAACAGATCCTATCCAGGGTCTCCTCCAAACCCTTCCTACCACGGTCCTTAGAATATGTTATATCAAGAATTTTGCTGCGCCAGCCTCTATAGTTCATCTTTTTAATTGCTTCCATTTGTTCAATGGATAAAAGGGGACCTTTCAGTGAGAGGCGATGACATTGTTCTTCAGTGGTCTCAGTAAGATCACCTTCTGGACCAATCATGCACTCCATGGACGTGACTATCTTCTCCCGGATAGGATCAATAGGAGGGTTTGTAACCTGAGCAAACATCTGCTTGAAATACTCAAATGTGAGTTTCTCTCTGTTTGACATCACAGCCAATGGAGCATCGTTTCCCATTGAACCAAGGGCCTCAATACCATCCTTTGCCATTGGTAGTAGTAGCATCTCCAAGGATTCAACAGTGTAACTGCACAAGAGGCCAGTATTTGAATTTACTTCTCTGCAGAATTGCAACAGTCAAAAGAACTTAAAGTGCAAGAGCAGGCAAAAGAGATAAATACCCAAAAGCCTTTAATGGAGCCAACAATCCATGAATGCCCATATTTTCCATGTTGTCATCATCATTAGATGCCTGGTTACATAACATAAATACAATCCACATTCAGAACTGCCATGAAGAGGGGCAGGACAAAAAAGGACTGCAACCTCAATGTGCGGAAAGAAGAATAAGCATAATAATTAGAAACTATACTCACTGGCACAACTCCTGCTATAGCTGGAGGAACCCTTTCAGATTCACTAACAGATTCTATTATGTCTCTTAGCTCTATCTTTTGTCTTTGAAGCCACTCTCCATAAGGTCTTGCAAGCGAATACTGTTGCTTCAGTTCTTCATCATCTACAACGACATGCTTATCAAAATCCACGAGAAGCATCATGCCAGGATTAAGTCTTCCTTTCCTACACACATCCTCAGGTGGAATATCAACTACACCAACTTCGCTTGCCATTATAACTCGTCCACTGTGTGTGACATAAAATCGACCTGGACGTAATCCATTTCGGTCCAGTGTAGCTCCAAGATAGCGACCATCAGTAACTGCATATTGCTTTTGGTAAGCACAAACCAAATGCTGCAAGGAAGTAAGACAATGTGAAATCAAAGAGTTTGTAGAACTCTTACATGATATCAGAGCAGGCCCATCCCATGGTTCCATGAGGGCTGAAAAGTATTCATAAAAGGCTTTCCGATGAGGATCCATATTCTTATCATTCTGCCAGGCTTCAGGAATCATCATCATGATCGCTTCAGGAAGACTTCTACCAGCTCGAACTAAAAGCTCAAGAACACCATCGAAAGCACCTAAGAGAAAAGAGAAATTCAGATATAAGGTAATTAATGAAGGCTCAAGCACGAGAAGTGGCACTATTTCTCCTCCTTACACTGGCAATTTAAGTGTCTGCATGCTGCTTATGAATATTTTTGCACCACTATTCAAATTAAGCGGGATGCATGTGTATATGGATGTATGGTAGCACACAAAAACATAAGAGTTAGATTAGAATCAAACCTGAGTCAGATGAACTGGCATCTACAATGGGTAGAAGCTTCTTCATCTCATCCTTTGACAGACCAAGCTCCTTGCACTTCAGAAGACCCTCACGTGCCGTCATCCTATTTGTTAAGGTGTGAAGGTTATTATTAGAAGTATTCAAGTTCCACTAACAATGGCATCAAAATCTCCATTATTCAGGAACAATTAATCCACTACTTGCTTGACAACTTACCAATTTACGTTGCCCCGAAGTGTGTTAATTTCCCCATTATGGCCTAAGACACGCATAGGCTGAGCACGATCCCAGCTAGGAAATGTGTTTGTTGAGAATCTCGAGTGTATCTGCAGGAAAAAAGAGATGCAAAACTTTCAACCCCAATTTCCTACACATTATTGACGATATGGGATTTAACTTTACTAGTGTAAGCATGAAATTGTGTTCAGGGCACTTCAGTAAACAATATACCGCAGCGCCAGTACATGAAAACATGGAAAACCTAAACTACCATTGACCAAACACAATTTCTTTTCCACCACTAAAATGGAAGTTATCCTCAACTGATCATAGAGAACACTGCACCAAGTTTCTGCAAACACGATTTACTTGATAATGAGGTTCCTTACCAACTCACCAAAAGAATCCAATCCGGCATCCAAATTCAAACAGTAATCAAGGGAGTGGAAGAACTTAAGAGATCATTCATACTTCAATGCCTCAGAAGTCATTCCTCAACCTTGCATCCCTTGGTTGATCCCATGCTGTTCGTTGTTGAAGTATGGAGTCAGTGAACAAAGAAGAAAAGTGAATGAAATATATATTTACCAGGGCCATGTAGCTCGTAAACCTTTCATTGCCAAGATCTGCATAATAGTATTCCTTCAATTGGTCGGGCTTTAACTGACCTTTGTAGACGACAGTCCTGAAACAACACCAGAACAAGTCTTATAATCAGGCTGCAGAGTAGCATTCAACCAAGATTTTATACTTTCTTTGAAAGAAAAAGGCTTACTGAAAAACAAACCTTGATGAGAGAGAACAAATATAGAAGTCTTTAACTCCGCCATGTTGAAGGCTCAAAGCAGCTCGGATTGCTACCATTGAAAGCCTCCTTAATATATATAACTGCAACAAAATAAAAGGAAAAAAGGCAGACTTCCATAAAATTGCTGTATTCATGGACTAAAAGTTTATTTTATTATTACTATTATTTTTTAAATAAAAGGAGGAGAGAGAGAGAGAGAGAGAGAGAGAGTATAATAAGGCTAATTCTCAAAGTCCTGCACCCAAGTTGATCAAGCAAATTAACTGCACTACAACAGATCAGATACTGTGACGTACAAAGCTATAGAGCATAGAAAAGCAGGTTGCACAAGAAGTGTACAAGTCGAATGAACTGAATTTTTATTGAAATTTAATTTTCTTTTAGAAGGGGCTCATAAATGTTCTGCAGTACCGCTTTAAAATTTTAATGAATTTGAAAGGGAAAAAAAAATTGTATTGAGAAGCAATTAGAACTTGTGATGTGTCAATGAATTTGAAAGGGGGGGAAAAAATTGTATTAGAAGCAATTAGAACTTGTGATGCGTCAATTTGTGTCGATGCTATGACATGTTTGTGTCGATGCTATGACATATCATTTAATTAGGCTCATCCACTGATGCATCTTGATTCTTATAAAGCCAACTGATGTTTCTTTCTTGTAACACTGGACCATAAACCTTAAATTGACCTCCAAAAGACACTAAATTTCCTAGTTTTGCCCCTAAAGATAAATGGATTAGCTTTATGTTGACCTCCAAAAGACACGGAATTTCCCAGTTTTGCCCCTAAAGATAAATGGATTATAGCTAAATAGAAATAGACTAGTACCTGTTGCTCGAAATTAGCTTTTGACCTGGGATTTGGTGTAAGAAACACTTGTTCAATAACAGGTTCTGTTTGCAAAGCAGAATTACCCAATCCAGAGTTATCTGTTGGGACAGAACGCCAGCCAAGAACAGTATGCCCAAGTGATTCCGCAACCTAGAAATACAATCATGAATTTTCTTAGGAGACAATACATTGCCAAGAACAACAAAACATACAAGTCCAGGATAAGAAACCAAAATTCACTTCAGCAATTACATATGCACTTCATTTACACATTCAAGTGAAGAGAAGAGAAAGTAATATAAACTGAACAAGTTTTGATCTTAAATTTACCTTTGTAAATACGTTTTTGCTATGTGCCCTTCGTTTTTCAGCTGTGGGCAAGAAGAACATTCCCACAGCGTATTCCCCTGGCTGTGGTAGCTCAAAACCTTCATCTTTGGCGACCTGACACAAGATAACCAAATAAAATCAATAGAATTAAGCCTGGAATCATAATTATTACAATTAAAAAAAAAAAAAAATCATACCTCATTCCATAACATCTCCAATCTTTCACCTATTCATTCGTTTAATTCAAAGTTGATGAATAAAGGCAAGTGAGCCCCAATCATTTCATCAAAATTGTTTCAAATCAACAGAGACACAATTTTCACCAAATCAAAGTTGAATCAAATTTCTAATAGTCATATTTTTAGTCAAATTTGATGAAAATTTCAAAAACAGTAAGAATTGGAAATGATTTTCTTTCATAAAAATTTGTTAATCAAGTTTATAATTATTTTTTTTTTTTTTTGAAAAATTAATTTTTTTGAAAAAAAAAATTGATAAAAAAATAATAAAAAACTAAGAATTTGATCCGAACCCGATCAAGCTTTTAAATCTACACTCAAATTTTATTCATAATAATAATAATAATAACAAGAAGAATAAAAAAGTACGGAATTGGAGATAATCTAACTATTATGTTCTGAAATGAGGTATGAAAATCACCAAAACTATAAATGAAAAGAAAAGCTAATGAATCGTTTAAAAATAAAAAAAGTAGATATTAAAAGATTGATGTATATTATCATACGTACCTCCCTGTAGAACTCGTGAGGAAGAGCGACGAGAATGCCAGCTCCATCACCAGTGTTCGTCTCACAACCACAAGCACCTCTGTGTGACATCCGCACCAACATCTCCACCGCATCTGTCACCTGTAAATCAAACCAAACCAAAAACACTCAAAAAAAAAAAAAACCTTCTTTTTCTTGCTTATATCTGTCTATGTATCTATCTGATCTAATGCATACCGTTTTTCGACTGCTTTCTCCGGATAATTCAGCGACGAATCCAACCCCGCACGAATCCTTATCAAACGATGGATCGTAGAGACCGAGAGGCTTTTCGGGCACTTGCGACAATGCCGATCGCACCACCACTCTTGGATTCGATTGCCGAACATTAAGTCTTTCACTACCAGATGTTTGTAGTCGTGTTCCATAGAATTTATTCTGCAAAACAACTTTCGATCTTCTAGCAAGAGAAGAGGAAGAAGAGGCAAGAGAGTATGCTCTGGATACACCAACTCGACTGAGAGGCACAATATTCAACTGATGATTCACAGGCTTAACGAAAGAAAGTGTCACTGAGTTGTTTGGAGTATGATTAATAGCAGAAGTCGAACCTACCGACATTATCGAAAATCCAAATCTGGCTTTTCTTCGGATCTATGAACGATTTCCGGAGGTCTTTGGATTTTACCAAACTCAGCAAGAAGATTGGTGAAAAAGGTGTCGTTGAATTGATGATCTGAGAAGTAGGGATCGAGATTGAGAAGTTGTTATAAGAAGATTAACATGAATGATACAATTTTTATATTTATATATTTATTTATAAATCAATAATAATTAGGAAGAAGAGTTGCAATCTACTGGGAATTCTACGAGAATCGGGATAGATAAGTAAGAAACGTAATACACGGGAATTTTAATTGGAGAAGGAATAGATGAAGAAAAAGAGAGAGGAGGGCAGGCACAAAGAGCAATGAGAGACCGACAAATAGGACGGAGGGAGGGTGCAGCTATTTTCTGTTAATCTCTCCTCGGCGATGAAGGAACGGTAGTTGGTGTCCTCCATATATAAAGGGCAAGTCCGGCCCAATTGCATTTTTCACTTTTACTACTCATTTTATCAAAAATAAATAAATAAATAAATTATTAAGGCCAAGTTTGCTATTTTCAAAAAAATTTAAAAAGTCAAAAAATTATTATTCTATTTAAGTCACATCATCTTATTTAAGTCACATCACCTCTCTATCACATTACTTCAAACCCAATCCATACCCAACCCATATTTCATAAAAGGTCAAAAAGTACACTTGTTTAGAACATCCTAAACAACCCCTAAATATTTTTAAGATATCACATGTCTATACTCTAATCAATTATCATTTATTATATCTTTTATATTTCTCAGTCACCCTAACACAATATCCATATATCTACTTTCTCTACTAATCACAATACTATGACGTATCACATGTCTATATTCTGAAATTACTAAATAATTACACAAAAAGAGTGAGATTGTTTGTAACAAAAAATAAAATATTTAAAAATTCAAAAACCATTTTTAAAAATTTAAAACCCAACAAAATGAATATATTGTGTTTAGTTATTTTATTTTAAATTTGTGTCAAAAAATTTACTAGGCTAGAATGATCAAAAAAGTGAAAAAAAAAAAAGATCAAAAAACTTAACTAAAGATATAAAAATATATATATGTTGATTTTTTTTTCTTTCATAAACTTTTTTTCTACATATATATATATATGGGTAATGCTAGGGACACCAAATTTTCTACCAAACAAATGACCAAATGTCTCACATGGGTGTGGGGTCCGCAATTTTGTGGACCCCACATCCATGTGAGACATTTGATCATTTATTTGGTAGAAAATTTGGGACCTCTAGCATTTTCCTATATATATATATATACATTTTTTTTAGTCAATTAAATAGAACTTAAAATGTAAATTTTTTTTAAATATTTAAAAAATTAAAAACAAAACTGACAAATACCGTATTAAAAAATCATAACTTTAAAAAAGTTAACTGTTTTGTCCGAAAAAAGATGAGCCCAATGACAGTTGACTTTTCTCAATACGTAATGTAAAAGTTTAAATACATTTTAATGTTTATTAATTTTTTGAGATAAATAAATTAAAGTTTGCCCCTTTCTTATTGGTTATTTTTTTTTCACTGCGACTCTTAAACTAGGGGTGTGCATAATACCGCCAAAACCGCCGAAACCGCCAAAACCGTACTGAACCGCACCGCCAAGGCAAATTCATTATTATTTGTCAATCGAACCGCCGATTTTTGGTAAGAAAAATGGCAAATTCTAGTGACATTTTTATCAACCCCCCCCCCGCCATACGGTTTCTATTTTTCTCTCAAACCGCACCGACCCGCACCGCGCACACCCCTATCTTAAACTTTACTCTTTTTATTTGTCCTTCATGTAAAATGTTTATTAATTTTTTGAGATAAATAAATTAAAGTTTGCCCCTTTTTTATTGGTTTTTTTTTTTCATTTCGACTCTTAAACTTTATTTTTTTTATTTAGTCCTTCATGTTCAAACTTTTTTCAATTTACTTTAAAAATTAATTTATATTTAAAATTTGACAGAAAATTATATATTGACAATCACTAGTATAAAAATATTTTATTATATAACTCACACTTCTAATATAAGCTCAAATTTTAATTTAATAATATACTTTTATATCATATACCAGTTAACATATCATAATCTATCTAATTTTGAAAAGAAGTAGTTTTAAGAATAAATTTAAAAAATTTTAAAATATGAAAAAATCAAAGTAAGAAAAATACAATAAAAAAGTAAAAAATAATCAAATATAAAAGTATCTAAGATTGGCTCAAAAAATAATCTAAAAATATAATAAAAAAATTAAGTAATCCAAAAATAATCTAAAAAAATTAATTTAATGTTATTTTTAGGATAAATTACTAATACACCCCTAAAGTTTACTTAAAGTACAGATTGTCCATGTGATTTGAAAAATTACAAATACCTCATTGTTAATATTTTTTATTTAACAGAATTAACTAAAAAAATAAAATTCATAATTACTCTCTTATATAATAATAAAATTACTTAAATTATTAATTGAAACATATTTCTAATATTATTAAAACTTTTAATTGACTTAATGATTTATTAATAAAATGAACGATTTGTTATGAAATTAAAAATTTAAAATATAATATAATTTTTAAAATTATAAAGAATGATTCATATTTTAATTAAATTTGAAGGTGAATTTGTAATTTACTCTTAGTTTTAATGTATTTCATAGAAATTGACTACAATGCTTCGACAATCTTAAACAAAAGTGAGTCGGGAGTTGGGGGGTGGGGACCACTAGCATGGGGCGGTTTAATCTTACCCAACGCAGTACCGAGTTCTGCATTATTTTCTTAATGATGTGACAGCTCGAATTTTTCTGGTCTGCGCCACGTGTGTCACCCTATGCGGCACGCGACAACCGCTCATGGTGGGTCCCACTTTTTTAATCTTTTAATGCTGGCCGTTTACTGCCCCTGGAGCTGCCCCGCAGCCTAGCCGCCTCTAGGCTCGGTTCCGAGCCTCCGCGGCTCGTTCCCTAAAAACTAACACCATTTGCTAGTCATTCTCAATTTTTTATTTTATTATTATTTTATGTGTGTGTTTTGAAAGAGTTGATTATTTTAATTTTTCATTATTTTAGTAAGCCTCCGTTTGAGCGGTGGATTAATTTTTTGACTTTTTGATTTTTTTTGTTATTTTAGTTTGGGTTAAAAAATTTAGTTTGGGAAGAATTTTTTGACTTTTTGACTTTTTTAACTTTTTTTTGTGAGAGAAGAATGTAATGATTATGGATTAGATGTGATATTTTATTTTTTGTGACTAAAATAGCCTATTTTATCTTTTGTGGCTAAAATAACCAAAAAAATCCCGTTTAACTCTTGCCAAACGGAACCTAAGTTAAATTAATTATGTTTAAAAAGAGAGTTAGATTTTTTTTTATAATTAAATATGATATTTGTAAGAGAAAAAGTAAAATAATTATGAATATAATGTAACATATTATTTTTTTGAATTATTTTAATATATTTTATTGTTTTAGTATTATTTTAGTCAAAAAAAAAAATCAAAACTTCCTCTTCTCAAACACCCCTATATGTTTCTTTATGTTTGATGTAAATTACAAATATACTCTCAAAATTTGTTTAAAATACGATTTATTCTTTATAATATTAAAAATTATATTTTGTCCTTCAAAACTTTTTTTATTAATAAATTACCAAGATAATTAGCAGTTTTTAATATTACATAAATTTATTTTAATTAATAATTCAAGTAATTTTATCATTGTATAAAAGAACAATTAAGAATTTTATTATTTAATTCTGTTAAATAAAAAATACTTACAAAAGAGTATTTATAATTTTTTAAATTACAAAAAACTATTCATATTTTAAACAAATTTTAAAAAATGTATTTATAACTTACCCTTATTTTCTTTTCTTTGATCGTTATTACCAATTCAAAGTTTATGCGAATATTACCTGCGCTTAAAATTTATGGTTGAAACAAGGTTTTTGGCTTTTAATTGAAATTATTGTAACACCATTGCAATATTACTTTTTATTATATTTTATGGGATTAAATATAATGAATTATTGGTAAGATTGTGAGAGAAAAAATTATATTTATGGGATTAGATTGAATAAAGATCAGATATATGATAAATTATGAAAGTTAAGATTATACCATAGGGTAATAAATATGCTAAATAATTGGATAGAATGAATGAAATATTATTACGTTTGATTAGGATGAAATAAAAAGATATAATTATTTTGTACTATTGGATGAACAAAAAAAAAAATCGACGAGGCCTCATTCTTGTATTACCACACTACCTATAATATTATTTAGGGGATTTTTTTTTTAGCACCCTTGATATTAAGATTTTATAACATAAAAGGATATCAAATATTTTTATAATGTCTAAGGTCCCTCAACATCGACCTAGAGAAAATTCAATCCAAAAAATTTTTCTAGACTTCCTAGAGAATTTCTCTCCACATAAATTCTGGGAAGGCTAGAGAAATTCTCTAGATTCCAGTCTAGAGATTTTCTCTAGATTTCTGGAAAAATTTCTCTGGTTTTCGCAAGAATTTTTATGGGTTCAACCAAAAAAAAGGCTCGAGATTGTGTGCTTGAAAGTCAAACAACGTGGGTTGTTGGTAGTGGAAGAGAGGTGGTAGAGGTTGTCAAGGAGGCGACTATGGGTGGTTGGAGATGGAGCCAAAACTGTGGTTCAAGAAATGAGAGATTGACTCGGTCTGTGAATCATACTCTTCATCTCCACCACTTGAAGATTGCATATTCCCACCGTTTCCAGAATCCATTTGCTACCAAAAAAGTGAAATGAAAGATGATATATTAAACAAATAAATAAATAAATAAATAAGGCCAAACCTGCTGAGACATGGTTGTAGTTCCAAAAAAAGAAGAGAATCTAAGAGAGAGCACAGAGAAAATTCGCACAGTGATCACAGCTAGAGAAAATTCACACAGTGATCACAGCTAGAGAAAATTCACAAAATTACAAACAATGATCACAACCAGAGAAAATTCACATAATTCCCACATCCAGAGAAAATTCAAATAGTCTAGAGAAAATTCAATCTGATTTGCTCACACTATATCGATATTTGTATATATGAACATATCTCAACCTCTCCTCCATTTCTTTTCAATTCCACCTTTTGTTTTCTTCTAGAAAATTTCCCCGCAAAGATATGTGGTTTGATTGATCTCAATATCGTCGATGACGACGACGACGACTCTCCTTCTCCTCCTCCTCCGCCGCCGTCACATCTAGAGAAAATTCACAAAATTACATGCAGAAAATTTCTCTGGATTCAAACCAGAGAAATTTGAAATTTCTTTGAGTTCAAACCAGAGAAATCCAGAGAAGATTGAAATTTCTCTGGTTTTAGACTAATTTTCTCTAATTTACTCACAATTTTCTTTGTGTTTTGACTAAACTAGAAAAAATTGTGTTTTGACTCAACTAGAGAAAATTGATCAAAAAGCCAACACAAAGCATCACAACAAGAGTTCACCGTGTAAACAACACAATGAGATCAAAAAACAGAAGGGGAAGAACAAACCCCCCCCCTCTCTCTCTCTCGCCTTCCCAAATGGACCAACCATGGAGGCCATCAAGTTTGATTACCATTGTTTATTCTAATCACATTTCTTTATATATTGTTACCCATTTTATGATTTTGTATTTTACAACTTTCGCAGTTGTTTATCATTGTTTGTTTGTATTACCAACTAGTTATTTGTGCTATAGGTGTAAACTGAAAGTACCACAGATTGAAAATTCACAACAATTGAATAGTTAGAGTACACACTAGCCTCAATGAAGTTCTTGAGAAGCTTTTCGTGTCTCTTAAAATTTTTCTCAAACACTTAGGCTTGTTGTGATGCATCAACTTTGTCGGAGCTGGATATGTTCCCAAAGGAATGTGCCTAGGCGAACATGTCGTTCACATCGCTGTTGTTGATGCAAGATCCATATGTTCTCCAGAGAGTTATAAAAACTTCTTTGTAACAGCTTCAATGTGAAAAGAGATAGAATCAATTGCAACAACAGTGAGAAGATCTTTAGCAGGAGTGTTGGTAATGATCATCGTCACTATCGAGCCACCTCGCCATGGATGTAATGAAGAAAGAAGAGAGAGAATAGTTAGAGTACACACTAGCCTCAATGAAGTTCTTGAGAAGCTTTTCGTGTCTCTTAAAATTTTTCTCAAACACTTAGGCTTGTTGTGATGCATCAACTTTGTCGGAGCTGGATATGTTCCCAAAGGAATGTGCCTAGGCGAACATGTCGTTCACATCGCTGTTGTTGATGCAAGATCCATATGTTCTCCAGAGAGTTATAAAAACTTCTTTGTAACAGCTTCAATGTGAATGGAGATAGAATCAATTGCAACAACAGTGAGAAGATCTTTAGCAGGAGTGTTGGTAATGATCATCGTCACTGTCGAGTCACCCCATCATGGATGTAATGAAGAAAGAAGAGAGATGAAAGGTTTGAAGAGAGAGAGAGAGAGACAGAGACAGAGAGAGAGTGAATGAGAGAGTGAGTGTGATATATGGAGGAACCTTAGACTACAAAAAAAAAATGTTATGGACCTCTCCCATTACTACAAATTGGAGAGGGACCTTAGACTAATTTTCTCTATTATTTAATCTCTCATTTTCTTTATTTAATCCTACATATGACTACTAAAATTATTCAAATACCATATTGGATTATCTGGTAGAACCCACATATTTTCCACCTTCAATCACATTATCTTTATCCATAATCAAACACCAAATTAATAATTTAGTTAACCCTACATGTTCCTTTCACATTCAATCCCATTTTAATTCTTCAATCAACATGTCAAGAGATTTCCAACTAGTTTCAAAATTTAAGAAATGCATAATTTAATGATTTTGGTAGTGTATTTTCAAATTTTAAAAAGAGAAATTTACCAAAAGTCTTGTTTCAGAAACATGTGTATCCAAAAGTCCTATGAAATTTTTTATAGTCACATAAGTCCCATTACATGAGATCATTTCAAAATATTTTCATTAGTTTTCGGATTGTTATACCCTTATTCCTTATTCACAATCCTACATGTTTGGAATTATATTATGTAACGCCCCAATAGTTATTATAATTACTAATCCTTTATTATTATCCAATTTTATGACATGAGTTGAGAATAAGGAAAATAAAGTAGCGTACAAAAAGATGTACTCCCTCTCTCTCTCTAAAAATCGATAGCCTCTCTCTCTACTTCTCCTAGGATTACATTCAAAATGAGTGTACGTGCTCTATTGAAATCTCCACTAGCTCCTTAACGAGGTGGAGGCACATCATCACAACCTGTCGAATGTTTGTCCATAAAAGGAATGCGCAATGAGGCATAGTAGAAATACACCTAACAATGTATATAAATGTTCAAATGATTATGATCATGCCAATGCAAATGCCATGCTAAAATCCATAGTTTTTTCTTTTAAAAGAAAGATGCTTAATGCATAAATACTAAGCCATGTCCAACGTAAACAATGGGGCAATAATATGCGCTAGAAATCCTTAGGCAATAGTCTATAATACATACTTATAGTTTTTATATCTCAAAGTAGTCCCACATTTACTAGCCTCAGCACGAAAGGGCAATTAAACACCTAAAATACACATTTTTCCACATTTATTAACCTCAAGCACGGAAAGATAATTGGACACCTAGAAAACATTTCCCACATTTATTTGACATCAAGTAATTGGGCACATAACTCCCTAGATTTACTACGCTATTTACCCCATTTCTAGGATTCATTACTTTCCAAAATAGTATGCTATTTCATGTTCAAAGCCAAGCGACTGCTAATGTAATGCATGAGTTGCAAATGTTTTGATTTCCGAAAGTTTGATTCAATTCTACAACACTCAATTTGCTATCCTCCACTGATAGCCAAAATACAGTTATTTTTACAAGGATAAATAATGTAATACATAATCAAAATAATCTCAATCTCATAAGTCTCAACAATTTCCATGTGTTTCAACGCAATGCCAAACTCAATTTCACTACAAAACATTAATTAGTTTCAAAACCAACTTTTAAATAAAATCTCAAACCTAGGATTTTACAAAAATTAAGGAGTTTTCCTCATTTTCTCCACCAAATCTTTCAACAATCAAATGTTAACCTTTAACATGCAAATATACTCAAAACTTTTCAAAAAAATTAAAGCAAAAGCCCCATTATTACACAATAATGTCTTTTAATAAAAAAAATCTCTAATTCATACATTATCATAGCCAATAAATTACCACACAATGATGTCAAAACATAGATTTACAAAGCTAAGAGTATTCCTATTCGACAAAAAACGTTGCTCTTGACGCGCTCTAAGTTTTGACGTCAAGAAATAAGGGTATATTTTGCCTAAAAGTAGATGAATCCAAGCTTCAAAAAGCTTAGGGTTCGAAAATGGCAGACTGAAGTGAAAGGGAGAGAGAAAGTGCAGAAAAATAGCTATTTCGTGCACTAAGGCCTCATTTGGCAACTTTTAGTTTTAGAAAGTCAAAAAGTCGCTATAAGTTGTCACATCACTCTCACTACTTTTCTGCATATCTTTTCGTAAAAAGTCAAAAAGTTACTCAAATAGTATGTTCCTAAACGAGGATAGTTTTATAAGCGCATCACGGGCGCGATTGGCTTCTTCACGGGCACAATCGTTTCCATAGAAAAGATATTGGGTGGTGTTTTTTATCACGGGCACATGGCGATTGACACTAATTGTGGGTGCGATGGTGATGGTCGTGGGGCCCAACCCTGCCTGTAGAAAGTGCTACTTTAGTTTTCTTGGGACAATTCTAAGGAAAACTTGTGAAATCTTAATTAAATGAAGCGAAAAAACAATCTAAACATGTACGATCTCTATACGGAAAGGGAAAAAGGGTTGGGTCTCGACCTGAGCTGTTACATATTCCAAGAGGTCCTTTTTTTGAATTGTTATATTTTTTATAGACCTAAATTCCTCTGTTTTTCTTTACTATCATTATATTATTGGGAAGTTCATTATCTCTTGGTGGTTCGTTTCTAGTTTGTTGTTCATTGCATCTCCGGTATCGTTTCAGTCTTCCGGTCAAATTTTTAGTTTACTTTTCAAGGTTTGTTTTGGTCTTTGTTAATCATAACCTATTTTGTAATTATTTATGATCTAAGAAGCCTAGACATGGACACGAGACACGACACAGACATGCCAACACGCTAATTTTCAAAAAATGCAGGACACGACACGTGGGGGACATGCATGACATGTATAATTTTTTATGAAATGCAGGACACGACACGTGGGGGACATGCATGACATGTATAATTTTTTATGTTTATTCTATGTTATATATATATATATATATGAATATATCATTCAAAGATAATAAAAAAATGCAATGTGACACTAATCCCTATAAATTTATATAGTTTTTCTTTTATTATTTTATCTTAAATTGTTTTGTTCAAACTCATAATTAGTTTCACATGTGTCTAATCGATTGATGCATGTGTTTAAGAGATACACACGTGTGTCCTCCAAGTGTGTAACGCCCTCAGAAAAGAAAAAAAAAAAAAAAAACAACAACAACAACAACTTTAATCAACCATGTTCACTTGGGATTATCCCCCTAAAAAATATGTGTGTGTGTGTGTGAGAGAGAGAGAGAGAGAGAGAGAGTAAATCCAAAATAATAATAATATAAATTCCATGACTACCTCTTTCCCATTGAACTATTCCAGTGATTACATTATTATTTGTTTACATCTATCAACAAAATAAAATGGTTCAAAAGACAAGAGATAATGTAAAGAAAGAGCCAAAAATGCAAACATCTTCTGAACGAGTGTCCTTGAGTACACAAAAATGAAATTCTAAATTTCCATACAAAATAGCCCGAGGCTTAAACTAAAACATCAAAAGAGAGCTTTCGTGCCCCCGTCTATAATCTTTTCCCAAGCCTATCATTTAGGTGGCGCATCAACATCGTTTCCTGAAAGATGGATAGTTTTGGGGTGAGCTAGTGCCCGGTAGGAAATCATGCCATGCATTTGATAAGATAAAATCCATATTTTCACATTTTAAAACCAAAAATGTTCCATGCATGATTTTCATTTAAAGTCTCATCTAAAATCATGGGGTGGTAAATCTACCATGACCTCCCAAGTAAGAGCCGCAAAACTATATATATATGCATAAAATATTCCCATATTTGTTGACTGGGCATATATATACATATATATATATATGTACATCTAAAAACGGCTGGGCGATGGGCACCCAAAACATTTCCCTCTCCACTTTCGTTGACTCCTGAAACGAAAGGCGTGTGGACACCCAAAATCAAGTTTTTCCACATTTGCTAACTCTATAAACGATAACCTCGTGGACACCCAACAACCTTTCCCATATTCGTCAAGTGATATGCGCAGACAGGGTAATTGGGCACCTTGACTCCCTGTTCGGGCACCAAATATAACACACAACCCATTACCAAAATCTGACTCAACTACATGGACTCATATGCTATTTACCCCATTCAAACACTTTCCAAACATCCATAACATTGTAGGATCACAAGAGAAATTATGATGCGCATGATGCAGGAGTTTTCAAATAAATTTTCCCTAAGGTTTGTTCAATCCACAACAATATTAATAATATCAACCACAAAAGTTTCTCTAATCTCACAATTTCTCAATCTCAACATTTATCAATCTCAATGCATATACCCAAAGAGCTTCAAAAATCTCATATCTCAACACCAATTCTATGATCCTTCACCCAATTTCAAGATGTAAAAGTCAATTTAGCCAAACCCATTATTAAATCAAATTTGAAAACTAAGGTTTTTTTAAAAAATTGGGGCGTTCCTTCCATTTGCATATAGAAAGTCAATATCCACCTCAACATCAAGAATCAACAAGAAACTTTTAAAATATTTCTTAAAATCATTTAGGTACAAGCTCGCATTAGTTAAACAACCCCCTTTGTTTAACAAAATCATCTCATACATTACTACACCTATGAAATTACCACATATATATCTCAAATCAAAAATATAACAAGTCAAAAGTATCCCTACCTCGAAATGGTAGCTAAAAGATGAAGACCCAACAAGGACTTTGACCCAAAACACAATCCAATTGGTGAGAATCTTAAACCAAGCTTGCTCCTCACTTTTCTTGAAGGATTTAAGGTGAATCTATAGTAAAACTCGAGGAAATCAGGTGTTTTTAGGGTTAGGTGTAATAACCCGACCTCGTACATGTTCTCTGCTATGTTTTCGGATCCTCTTGATGAAGACCCAACAAGGACTTTGACCAAAAACACAATCCAATTGGTGAGAATCTTAAACCAAGCTTGCTCCTCACTTTTCTTGAAGGATTTAAGGTGAATCTATAGTAAAACTCGAGGAAATCAGGTGTTTTTAGGGTTAGGGTTCAAAAAGGATGCTAGAGAGAGAAAAATTTGGAAAAAGTGAGAGAAAAAAGTGTTTGGTCAACTATTAAATAAGTTGTCCCGACCAAACCACTCGAGAGGTAAAAGCAAGGTTCTAGAAGTTTTGCAAAGCTACAGTGAAATTACTAGGAGCCTGGATTCTGCACTTGAGCGACCACTTCATCACTCTAACTGTCTTGCCTACAAACAAGCAAGATATTGGGAGCTGCACATCTACGCTTGAGCGACCGAATGACTACTCGAGCGGTCACCCAAAACAAACTATTACAAAGAGTATCTGGGCCTTTAAAAAATATTAAAAAATAGGACACGTTTTGAAGAGTGTCAGACACGTGTCGGGGAAGTGTCCAAAGAGTGCTGGTGTCTGACACGAACATGACACAAATACATCACCTTCTTAGAAGTGCCTGTGCTTCTTAATTTTTTATTCATTTCGTGGTTGTAACCATTAATTTAAGCCGACGAAATGGGGATTCTGCAATCATGAATTTTATTGTTATTCGTAGAAGTCTTTTGTGTTTTAGTATATGTGTTTTAATCAGTATTGGTGTGAGATGTATCGAAAAGTAAGGGATTATGAAGAATTACACATTGCAAATCACATTATATCTTGCTCTAATCAATAATTGACACTATCAATTCGTTATCAGTGCCGAATATTGTTCTTACTATAATGATACATTCACATCAGTGATTCAATGAGAAGTTCGTAATTGTCAAGGGTTAACCAAAAAAATACATCTTACTCTAATTAATAATTCACATTATCAATTTACTTTCAGTGTCTAATATTATTTTTAAGGCACATTCACATCAATAATTTGCATGTTCATATCAATGTTTTTGACCAATTTGAAAGAATAATGAGACTTAACAACGATTTAATAAGCTATCAAAGAAAAATTAAGAGTAAATGTAAAATAACCCTCTAAAAAAAATGATAAGTTCAAAATCTCACACGGGTTATAGTCTTCACATTAAACATCTCAAGTCTAAATCCAAAAATTAATCAAAGAATATTTAAGTGGCTCTGTGCATGTGTGGGTCATCCAAATATGAGACAAAAAATTATTTTTAATCAAAAGGTAGTGTAATAAACTAAGATAGAATTAAATTTCTAAGACAACAAAATTAACAATTAATTACAAATATTTTTTTTTTTTAAACACCACACACACAACACATTTTTTTTTTATTATTTTTTATTTTGTTTTGAAAAGAAAACCACACAAATATTTTTTTTTTTTTAAACACAACACAACCACACAAACAAAGAAAAAAAAAATTGTTTTTTGTTTTTTTTTTTTCTTTTTTAAACAAAACCGAACAGCACACACAGAGACAGAGGCAATTTTTTTTTGTTTTGGTTTTTTTTTTTTTTTTTTTTTTTAAAACATGAACATCAACACACAAATATATGTATATGGATATATATATATATATTGAAACTTTGTTTCAAAACACAACTGAAAATAAAAATAAAATTAAAAACACACAAAATAAAACACACAATAAGCCATTTTCCCTCAACTTAAATGACATTGTCCCTAATGACACATACCACAAAGGACTGATAAGAATAGTGAATGGAAAGGAAAGCACAACAAATAAAAATTGGTCTTTTATCGTCATATTCCAAGACGGTTTAGGGTAGAAAATTTTATCCTCCTCTAAGTAACCCGTCTCAGACCAAATTCTTTTGGTCATACTCAATGGTTCCCTTCAAAGGTGTACTCGTCTATTTTGCCCTGACACACAATACTGAAAACACACAAAATAAAGGAAATAATCTATTTTACCTGGGTGCAACAATTCCACTTTTTCTGCTTGTTCTGATTTATGAGATATGGGTCATCCTAGCAGAAATTATTTGATCCGTCCAAGAGTGGACAAAAATGAGCTACGAAATCATCTTTTAACAGAGCAGGAGTAATATATGCAAATCTAGGGTATGTGTCTTTTAGTAGGAAATCATGAAAATAGACCCTAAGAACAGAGATCAAAAGTTCATTACCAATCACGAAATCCCAGTCCAAATCACTGCCAAATCTACTCAACTCACTCATTATTTTCTCAAGCACTAGATAAACAGGTGGAGGGGTTTCCATGGAGATAGTCTCGACCCTATCTAAAATCTCATCAGTATAATCTGAGGGCAAATGTTCTGACTCCAAATGGGATACTTCCACACAAGATGAAAAAAATGGAGTTAAGAGTAGATCATCCTCAATGGAAGAAAAATGTAATTCTCTAAAAGGGGTAGATAATGGCTCATCCATATCACTGTCATCAAAATCAAAATGAGCCTGAGACTCTCTTAAAGAATTTTTTATCGGAAAACAGGAGACAGACTCGTTTTCCTTATCAAGAATTTTGGCTATTTGCTCTAAATGGGCTTCCATTTTGGAAAACGATTGACTCTAAATATACAACAACTCATAGATGGACTCTCAACTATTTTGAAGAAATGTTAACACTCTATCCTCGAAATCTGAATTTTGTTGAGGTGGGATTTTGAAGTGTAATAATTGTGTACTGTGAAGAATTTGCAACATTCACTCTTCAAAATATGGAGAATATTGAGGTGATGACGTTTCATGTTGATATTGAAAATAATTAAAAGGGGTTTCAAAATAATCGAAATGATGACTCTCATATCTCCAAGAATTATTTTCAAAATACGCCATAACTCCACTATACACAAGGCTCACAAACACTAGATAGCTCCATCCTTTACTTCTGTCAAAAAGATTTAACAAGAATGCTCAACTCACTTCTTTTTTCTTTTTCTTTTTTTTTAAAACTTACTAAAGAAAAACCTGCAAATTAGTACAAAACAAAATAGAACAAAAGTGTAGTAAGTAAATTGCGATAAAAATAAAAAAAAGGGTATAAAACCTCCCAAAGAAAAAAAAATGCGATAAAATAAATTGCAATAAAATAAATGTTAGTAGTCAGTAGTTAGTAGTCAGAAGTGTTTCTTTTCTTCTTTTTTATTTTTTTTTATCCTCAAAGTTATATGTCCAACAAAGGGCATCCACCAGTGTCCAACATGGGTATTTCCTTTGTGTCACAGTATGGATTTGTTATTATTTTTTTATTTTTTATTTTTTATTTTTTTGTATTTTTTGTATTTTTTTTAGTTCACCTATACAAGACAATTTGCACACAAGAAAAAAAAAATTAGTAACACCTGCAAAGAAATATATGTATATTAACATAAAGAAAAAATGAATTACAATAAAATTTTCTCTGAATCAGACAACTTACCTTTCGTACCCGACAACAGTGCCAAAATTTGATACTGTCATTTGCACACCAAAATATTATATTTAAAACCAAGTAATAACTATTACTCCGAAGTATAGCTGTTAAGACCAAGTGTCGATCTTTAGGGACTAATCAAGTTGTGTTGACTCAAAAATAATAATCAAAGTAATTTGAAGAAAATTGGTTTTGAAAACAATAAAACAAAAATTAAAATAAATAAAATAAAATAAGAAATTTTTTAGGATTTTGAATCCACCACAAACCTTATAATCAGGGGTTATTGTATTAATTTTCAAAAAATCATTAATTTGAATAAAATGATGTAAATTGATCAGAAATACATCGTTAAGAGGATTTGTATATTAAAACCAGAAAGTCACAAATCATCTTCGCTTAGGATGGACCGTCACCACTAAACTAAACTAACTGTGGTTGATGGACGACCTGTGTTAGTTGGTATGACTCGTCTAACAATTTTAATGCATAACAGTGAAAACAATTGCATAACATGATTTGAATAAAACATTTATTGCACAAAAATATATGAAAGTTATACAATTTATCCAAATTAAATCAAGACGAGATGATTCTATAAGGTCCCTCCCAATTTGGGCCAAGCTTTCCCTCTCTGGGATCCTTCTTGTTGCCAACAACCTTTCTCATGACGAGGTCCCCAACTTGGAATTCTCGTGGGTTGACCTTCTTATTGTAAACCCTTGCAAGCTGCTGCTAGTATGCCCCCAACCGAATTGCTGCTCTCTGCCTTCTTTCTTCCAACAAGTCCAGTTCTCGGCCCAAAAATGCTTCATTAGTCCCATTCTCTACTCCCTAGGTTCTGATCCCTAGGATACCGACTTCTAATGGGATTACTGCCTATATGCCATAAGCCATGGCAAATGGGGATTTCCCAGTTGATCTTCTCGGGGTAGTCCGATATGCCCAGAGTACATTGGGTAACTCATCTACCCACTTTCCTTTTGCTGTTTGCAGTCTCTTCTTGATCCCATCCAAGATAGTTTTGTTGGATGCTTCTGCCTGACCATTGCTTTGAGGGAAGCTTGGAGTGAAATAGTAGTTTTTAATTTTGTATTTGGCACAGAAGCTTTTGATTAGCTTACTGTCAAACTATGTCCCATTGTCTGCTATTATTGCCCTTAGAATCCTAAATTTGGTAATAATGTTTTTCCATATGAAGTTATTCACATCAACATCTCGAATCTTCGCAAGGGATTCTGCTTCTACCCACTTGGTGAAGTGATTTGTTACTACCAACAGGAATTTTCTTTGTCCAGTTGCTTGGGGTAGTTGCCCAACTAGATCCATACCCCACTGGGCAAATGGCCAAGGATTGGATACTAGATTTAAATCTGCTGCTAGTTGATGTATCAAAGGTGCAAACTTTTGACACTTCTCACACTTTTTGACATAGGTTTCAGCATCTTTTTGCATGTAGGGCCACCAGTACCTCTGAGTAATGGCCCTATAAGCAAGTGACCTGCCCCTAGCGTGACTTCCACATACTCCTTCGTGTATTTCATACAAGAAGTCTTTAACTTGTAAAGGATGCACACATCTCAAAAGGAGACCGGTAAAAGACCTTCTGTAGAGATGTCCCTCTGCTGTTAAACTGAACCTTGCCGACTTCAGTCTGGTCTTGTGTGCCTCTTTTTTGTCCTCTGGCTGCTTTCCATCTCTAAGAAACACTACTATTGCATCCATCCAACTTGGTCCCATCTCCACACACATTGCTTCATAGTCTGTGATTAGTGGTTCCACACTTGGACCTGACAAGTAGCCAAACATTATTGTCCTTGACTCCCCTGATTTCATTGTACTAGCTAGGTTAGCCAAGGCATTGGCATGGCTGTTGTCATCTCGACTTACCTGTTGTAGTCGGTAATCTTGAAACAAGGCCAGTAATTTAACAACCTCTTTAACGTAGGCTATCATTCTTTCATCTCGGGTTGCATACTCACATGTTGCTTGGTTCACAATTAGCTAGGAGTCACAAACGACCACAACCTCATCGGCTTCTATTGCTGCTGCCAGCTTCAATCATGCGATCAATGCTTCATACTCTGCTTCATTATTAGAGGCTTTGAACCCCAAACAAATTGATTGCTCTAACATTCGTCCATCTGGAGATACTAGTACTACTCCTGCCCCCGCTCCCTGTTGATTTGAACTCCTATAAACAAATAGGCGGAAGGAGTCACTGATGTAAATATTGCAAGGCTTGAGTTTCTCTTCTTTCTTTTGCTCTGCTGTGGGGTTTTTCATTCCCAGTTGGGTCTCTTCTTGTTCTCCTGGATATCCTAAGCCACGGCTCATCGGAGCCCAATGTGGGATGGCTCCAAGTATGAAGTCGGCCACGAAGTCGGCCAGAACCTGACCTTTGATTGCTGTTCTGGGCCTAAATTCCAAGTCATATTGGCCCAATACTACTGCCTATCTGGCTATCTTGCATATCAGATCTCCTTGCTGCAATAGGGACATCAAAGGATGCTTAGTTAATACCACAATCTTGTGGGCTTGAAAGTAATGATTCAGTTTTTTGGAAGTCATTACTAAGGCCAGTGTCAGTTTCTCCAAGGGTAAGTATCTGGTCTCTACATCTGCTAGGGTTTTACGCACATAGGAAACTGCTCTATGTTCTCCCTTTTCTTCTCTGATTACCACTGCACTTACTTCATGCTTTGAAACCGCCAAGTATAAAAACAGCTCCTCTCCAGGTACTAAATTTAAGAGAACTAGAGCTGTGGTCAAGTATTTTTTCAAGTCGGCCAAGGCAACTTTGCACTCACTCTACCACAAGAAGTCTGTGGCTTCCTTCACTAAACTAAAGAAAGGTTTGCACTTGTCAGAACTTCAACTTATGAACCTATTCAGGGCTGCGGCCCTTCCAGTCAACATCTGCACTTGTTTTGCCAATGTTGGGCTCTTCAAGTCCAAGATGGCCTTGATCTGATCTGGACTCGCCTCAATGTCCCTTCTGGTAACCAAGTATCCCAGGAACTTTCTTGACCTAACTCCAAATGCGCACTTAGACGCATTGAGTCGAAGTCGAAATGTCCTCAGGATATCAAAAACCGTTTTCAGGTCGACCAGATGGTCCTCAGGTTCTTTGGTCTTCACAACCATGTCATCAATGTATACCTTCAATGTTTTGCCTATTAGATGTCTAAACATCCTAGTCACCAATCTCTGATAAGTTGCTCATGCTTGTTTCAATCCGAAAGGCATCACTTGTAGCAATATAGCCTTTTTAGGGTGATAAATGCAGTCTTCTTCTCATCAGGGGGATATATGGCTATCTGATGGTACCCCCTATAAACGTCCAGGAAGCTCATCATTCCATGCCCTGAAGTGGCATCCATCAATTGGTCAATCTTGGGGAGTGGGAAACTGTCTTTGGGACAAGCCTTGTTCAGGCTGGTGAAGTCCACGCAAACCCTCCACTTCCCATTCTTTTTCTTCACAACAATTGTGTTTGATAACCATGTTGGATAGTTTACCTCTCGAATGGCTCTGGCCTCCAAAAGTTTATCCACTTCCTCTTCTACTACCTCAACATGCATCGACGTAGGTCTCATTGCTCGCTGGATGATAGGTTTGGCCGACCTGTCTATATTCAGTCTATGGCAAGTGACTTCGAGGTCAATGCTAGGCATCTCGTATGGTGTTCAGGCAAACACCTCAATGTTTGCTCTCAAGAACGCCTCTTAACTCATTTTCCTCTTCCTCGGCCAAGCCTGAGCCAAGAAGGAAGAAGCGCTCTTCATCCTTTTGCTGGACTAGGATCTTCTTCAGGGCTTTCTCACTTTTCTCGGATGGTTCTTTGCCAATGTCATTAAGGATCTCCATGTCCTTATCCTCCATCTCTACTGTTTTTGCTTCTCGTATGTTGTAGGTGGATTTTATTATTGCCATGGAGCAATTCTTTGCCCACACCCGATCCCCTCTGACCTTCTTAATTCCATGTTTTGTTGGGAACTGCAATAGTTGGTGTAGTGTTGAGGGAACAACCCTCATTGCATGCAGCCATGGCCTTCCCAAGATAATATTGTAAGGTGAGGGGGTGTCAATGATTGTGAATTCAGCGCTTACTTTCTTGGTGTCTGCCTGCACCTTCAACTTTATTGCCCCTAAGGGCCATGTCGGTGTTCCATTGAACCAGACCATTGGACTGTTGGACTGTTCCAGATCGTCTTGGTGAAGGCCGAGCTCCTTGTAGCATCTGACATATATGATGTCACAAAAGCTGCCTTGGTCAACTAGAATGCGCCTTACTTGACACTCTCCAATCTTCAAGGATATCATGAGAGCATCATTGTGTGGATGCTATACCATGTCTGGGTCGGCTTCAGTAAAAGATACCATTGGTCCCTGGCACTCGCCTGCCCTAGGCCTTTTTTGCTGGACCTGACACACATGTTGTAAGTGTCTTACCCTCTGAGTATCCCCACGTATTTCGTTCTCATTGACCCTTGAGTAAATCACATTGATCACTCGAGGTCCTTCTGCTTGTGGTTGCGGTGCTGGTAAGGGTGGTACTACCAGTGCCTGGGGCAACCTTGCCTATTCTTCCCTTGTTCTAGCCTCATCCACCAGGTTCCTCAAGTGACCTTATCTAACCAAGTCTTTTAAGTGTGTTTTTAGGGCTCTACACCCCTGAGTCAGGTGCCGATCCTCATTGTGGTAGGCACAATGCTTCCCCAGGCTCCTTCTCATAAACTCGCCACGGATCTTTTCTAGTGCTTTGTAGCAAGGCTGGTTCCTGATTCTCTCTAGGACTTTGTAGACCAGTATCCGGAACACTGTGGTGACTACTTGTGCATCCCGTAGTACTGTCTTTTGTCTGTTATATCCAGTGTTTCCTCGGCCTCGCTTCGGCAAGCCGTTTCTCTTCTCTTGCTTCAACACCTTTGTCCCTAGTGTGTCTTCTTCGGCTCTTGCATACTTCTTGATCCTGGCCATGAGTTCCTCTATACTTTTGGGCAGCGTCTTTGCCAGTGACTTTCGAAGCAAGCAGTAATTGTTTAGGTCGTTCTTAAAAGACACGACCGCCACCTCTTGGTTGCACCCTGGTATTCTGTTAAATACCTCATAATATCTCTTGGCATAAGCCTTGAGGCTTTTATCCTCGCCAATTCTCAACGCCATCAAGGAGTCCACCCTCAATGGTTGTAGTTTGTTTGTCACAACCTTGGCCACGATACATCTCGACCAGGCCTTCCCAACTCTTCATAGTTCTTTTCGACAACTTGTGAAACCAGTCTGATGCGATTTCCTCAAAGGATGAGGGGAATACCTTACACAGCAGTGGCTCATTCTCGGTGTATAGTGTCATAAAGTTCAGGTACAAGCCGACATGGAAGTTAGGATCAGACTTGCCATCATATATCTAGAATCTCGGCATGTGGAATCTTTTTGGGGCCTCAAAACTTGTCCATTTCTACTGAGAACGGTGTTCTCGGCTTAACTGGAGATATGACCTCGGCATCTTGTCGCTTCCTCTGTGGGTAGTCTCTCAAATCCTCCTTAGTCCGTCCAGGAGCTCGGTTGTCAACGGACTTTAGTCTTTTGGGTGCGCTGCTACCGGTGTCATTGTGAGTCCTATTGGACCTCTCTTTATTCGTCGTGTCAAAGCAAAACTCCTCCCTTGAACATGCCGATGTTCTTTGGCGTTGGTTTCTTTGGCACGATGTGTCTTCTAAGACTCTCCTCTTATCGATTCTCCTCGCCTGACCTCCCGTGAAGGCCGGTGAGAATGTTCCTTTGTCCTGTCATGCTGAGAGACTGTAGGAACTGTTTTTTACCCCCCTTACTAGGCATCGTTCTTGGCCGCTGGAATCGGCGTGTGTCGTAATGGAAACAGTGACTACATGACGTTGTTCTGCATCATGAAATTGACTACTAATTGTAGGTCTGCCAATTTGTTCACCATTCCCTTCATCTCGTCATCCTTCCTTAAGCATCTATCTTTCCATACCTAGAGGTCGCTTTCATTGTAATACTCGCCTCGATTTGCCTTATTTGGTATGTCTCCTTCCTAGCCGACGTCTTTCTCTCCGAGATTCTTATCCCGAGGTTCTTCGTTGCAGTTATCCTCCTTTACATTAGGGTCAATGTGTTTACCACTTCCAGTAGGGATGTCGTTCCCAATCTTCTCTTTCTGTCCGTCGTTGGCCATCTATTCTCATTTTTTTCTCCACAGACGGCACCAAATTATGGGTGTTGATTTCTGACCACACTGCCAAACAAGTACTTAGCTGGAGAACACTGGCAGAATAGATTGTGCCCGAACGACCTGTCACAGAAAAAGAAAAGACTCCGACAGTGGTTTTTCCACCTGGGGGCACTCCGACGATCAAGTCAGTACTCAATTATATCTCAAAGTTAGCAAACAGTGCTTAACTCACTAGCCAGGATACAAAAAGCGTACCTTAAACCCACGAGGGTGTCTTACTTTTATAGCCAACACTAACTTGATCCCTGTAGAAGCCTAGCTTCAATGGACGTTGGCTTAATGCCTATCCTGGACTCCCAACCAGATAGAGATAAACTCCCTAAGAGCTTTATCCTTATCCAAGCTCCCATTCTAGGACTCTTATAGTTTATCCGTTCATCTCAGATTCTGGTATCTTCGTAGGTAACCTCAGCCTAGCCGAGATCACCTCGGCGCCATGATCAGGACACGTGGCACTTCGGTGCCACCTTGGCCACGTGTTGTCATTCACAAAATATGCCCCCACAGGAGCTATCTGATTGACACAGGTTCTTCAACGACCTTCCAAGACCAGCGATCGAAAAGGGATAATTATGAAAAGAAAAATATGAGCCCAAGCCCAAACCTAATCACATTAGACCAAAACAAGAACGAGTAAGTCCAGACCCATCTCTTGAAGTCCATAAAGGACAACTGGTAACAATTTGGCATCCAATCAAGGCGTGTAAGAAGACAAGTGTATTGAAAGATAGTCTTTTAGAAGACAAATATGTAGAATAAAGGAGAGGCGTCGGATTAGGCGTCATCCAACAGTGACGAGCATAAAATAGACAAGACTAAGTAATATGTTGGGCCTACTAGGAAGCAGAGTCGTCCAATCAGTTTAATTCTATGGATACAATGCTTAGCAAGTTGGCTACTAACATCTATTATCATCTAAACCATCCATACACCAGAGATCCAACGATCAAAGACAAGGCACACTTGGCAAGTTGCCCGATCGAAGCCTGGGATATGCAAAACTCTTCGATCAGAACAAAATCCAACGGATAAAGTTAGAGCCAAAATAACTATAAATGGGTAAGCAAACAAAGCATAAATGATAGGTGAGTAAACCGATATAACCCAATTACACTTTATCTTAGCCAATTTCTACTTCATAAATATTTCCTCTTATAGTTATTCACTATGGCCAATTAGTGTATTGACTTGATCGTCAGAGGGTTCTCTCAACCAAACCTAGTCGAGAGTGATCACTAATGTTTGGTTTCCTCTTATAGAGTGCAAAGGATTGGGTGCATCATCTCACTTTTCCTGTAGAGATGATTTCACCTTCCACAGAAACAAAAATAAGAAAATAATTCTAAAAAAGATAAGATCAAGTGCAAGGATCCCAACCCTTACAACGATGGAATATAATGTTGTGAGCTGTAACTATTTGTGAGATATAATGTTATAGAAACTGTTTGTCAAAACAATAAAATAAAATAATGTATGAATGAATTTAATTACGAAATAATTTTTTAAAAATAACATATAACCCATGGGTGGGTTTAGGATTTATAATTATTTTTTAGGCCGAACTTGGACAGATATAGAGGCCCCTTGTTAGGGTCGAACCAAGCTTAAGCAAACATAAAGTCTCTTATGTAATGTCGGCTCGACTCGAACCGAACCGAACCTGACTCGACGAATGTCCACCCCTATACAAGACACACAATTGCCAACTCAAATTTAAAATTTCGGGTAAAACATAATTATATGCTAAATTTTTTTTGTCAAAAAGTGTCACCTTAGAAATAACCATTTAGGTGGACAGGCACTTAAATTTTGCCTTTTTTTTTTTAGGGTAAATTACTAATAGGTCCTAATAGTTGGATTTAATTTCCATCAAGTCTTATTGAAAATAAGTCTTAATAAAACTGTAGCTGAAAATAATTTTTTGTGATGAATTTTTGGATATGTCGCTAAAAATTGACAATTAGTAATTCTTTTTTTGTCACAATTTGAATAAATTGTCGCTAAAACTTACAATTAGAGATATTTTTCTGTGACAATTCTTTTAAAATGTCGCTAAAACTTATAGTTAGTGATATTTTTTTGTGACAAAGTTTTCAAATTGTTACTGAAAATTAACAATTAGTGACATTTTTTAATAGTGTTTGATGAAAAACGCTATTAATTATCATAGAAGTTATTGGACAATAAATCCACCTATTAGGACCTACACGTAAGTCTCCTTTTTTGTTTCTATAAGAGTATGTACAATCTATCTAAACATGTTAATTTATTTATTATTTTTTTGGGGGGGATACATGGGAGCCTTAGCCTGGGGAGAAAATTGTCACTAATATGACTTGAATAATTAATCCCCTAATAAGAAACAAAAATTTCACTAGCCATACTATAAAAACAGTTAATTTTAGAGTAATTAGCAATTAAAATTTCAATAGATCAACCTTGAGAATAACATTTTAATGTATATGTTTGTATCTTTTTTGATAAAAATTGTTATGTGACAATTTTTCAAAATTTTTAATATCACATGGTAATAGAAGATAGAAAGTCAAAGATTTTTTAGACCTACCACCAAAGTCAAATGGCAGTTGTGCAAAGGGAGATTATTTTATGTTATTTATTTAATTAATTAACTAAGTTATTTGGTTAATTAATTAATTAATTAATTATTTAAGGATAATGGAGCCTCAACCGTTCCTAAAGGTTAGGAGGTTGTTGAGGCTTATCTCCTAAAATGGTGCATGATCCCGTCCTCTTCATTGGGGCAAGATCCAAACCAGTGGCGATTTTTCTAAGCCACATACGATCATTTCTCTAGCCCTGTTTGGCACAGCTTATAAGCAACTTATTTAAGCTTTTAGCTTATATTAAGCTATTTTAGAGTGTTTTATAGCTTAAGTTAAGTTATTTTCAACTTATTTTTCAAAGCAGCTCTGGGGTGCTTAACAAATTCGAGTTATGCGAGCAGCTGGTAAAGGGAGCTAAAATGACTTAAATGTCCCTCCTCAAATTCGATTATTACCAAATACCTCGTATATAGACCACACTCTCACACTGTTCACTCTGTAAGAGAGAGAGAGAGATGAGATGATGGCAATGATGGCGATTCCGGGGAAGGTGTTAAGTTTCTGGCAAACATCTTCGTCTTTCGCTCTCTCTCTCTCGATCGACCTTCCGCCGTTGCGATCACAATTGAGGGGCAAAACCCTAACTGTCGTGATCAATCTGAAACCCTAGAGCCGTTGGTGACGATTTAAAACCCTAGCGGCGCCTGTGATGATCCGAACCAGAGCTAGCTCTCTCTCTCTCTCTCTCTCTTGATCTGACGATGAGGGTTGCCGGCTAGGGTTTTACAGGGCAAAACCCTAACCATGGTAGATCTCTCTCTCTCTTTCTTCGCGATCGCAAAGCCCTAACCGTGGCATATCTCTCTCTCTCTCTCTTTGTCATCATCTCTCATCCCCCTCGTGATCGATGCAGAAGTGATCTACGTAAATGTAACAACCCCCATACTGTTTACTGATTAATGACCGATTGATTACCGATAATCACCGATTACTGTTAAACGGAACTGATAATGACTGATAACTGACTGATAATTGAACTGATTAAAAGTACTGAACTGACTGACTGAAATTGGAAACCGAATTGATTGAGTATATGTTAGTTAAATTGCATTCTATCTGTTTGACTGTATGAGTATCTGTTCATGCTTATATGTTTAAACTGCTAATTGAAGGCCTTATCGGCGGCCGAATTAGAAACTGACTGATGTTCCATGACCCTCGTAATTAATGTGATTTTATGGTGTATTTACCTGAAAACTGATTAGGTATGATTAGATTAGATTAAAATAAGCTAATTAAAGAGTTAGGCTTAATTACCTTATTGTCCTTGTTAGTGGGCCTCTTATTATAACATATTAGAGCCTTGTGCACACTTGAAACAAACATTTCCTCAGCCTTGTTTGATGCTCTAGCCGACCTTAGAGAGAGAGAGGAGCTAGAAGAGTTGAGTTCAACTTGTTTCATAGCTTTTTTATGCCAAACGAGCTCTTAAATTCATTCCTAAGTTGTAGGAATTAGGTCTTAAGGGATAGATTTTAAGGAAATTACACCTCAATGGAAATTTTACAAAATATTTATAAATTTAATAATTGAAATGTATAATATTTGTCATTCATGTGAAATTCATTTAGAGAAAGTACTTTGATGAGTAATTTTTCCTAAATTTTAAATCAATTATAGTCAAGCACTTCGATATTAGAGGTCAAGAATTCCAAGACCTCTAATCTCTCAGTGCTGGACAACGATGAGCCAAGCAAGAAGAACTTATCCGGGTTCTTCTCATCTATTTTTACCTCCACCAAGTCCTCCACCGCTTTCTGTGGTTTGAAATTGGGTTTGAATAAAACACCCTTGGGCTTTGATTTTTCAAATTGAGTTTTGAACCATGTTTAACTATGAGTTCACATGTGTTTTCTGGAAATTTAGCCCAAGAGGTCGAGTTTTGATGCTTTTGAACTTGGTTTTGAGCTTGGAGGTGCAATCTGGGTTTTCCAGATTTTGCACTCCCGCTCGAGCAGAGGAAGTGCCGCTCGAGCGTAGAATTCGAGCATCCAGTATTTCTGCACTGTTTTGCAGTCCGCTCGAGCGGAGGATTGGGCGCTCGAGCGGAGTCTTGTCTCAAGCTCGAGCGGGCGTCGAGCGGAGATTTCACCCATCCAGTACTTTTACAGTACGCTCGAGCGGGTAAGTTTACGCTCGAGCGTGTACCTTTGTTGCATGACCGCTCGAGCGGGGAAACGTGCGCTCGAGCGGGACTCTGTTTTTCTGAAAATGCTTTTAAATGTGCATCCTTGCATCCTCATCCCGTTCTAGGCATTCTTAGGCCTAGTTTAAGGCATCTTGTTGAGGATATAGATGTAGAACAAACCGAGGCATTAGGGATTAAGTTGTTATCTTTCCCAACTGTGTAGCTTAGTGTGTGTTCAACCTGTTAACTGTGTAGGGTTGGCGACTGGGGAGACACGCTCTAGCTTACTGTAGCCCGAACTCTGTGAGTAGCAATTGTGTAAAGATATGTTCAACTGATATCTTTTGAATACTGAACTAAACTGTTTACTGAACTGGTATTACTGAATGAATGTATGTCCTTTATTTCTGAACTGTACTGTGGCATCCTTAGTACCTACTGTTTACTGTTACTGTTACTGTTACAGAGATCTCTGTCGGTTCCCTCGTGGAGCCACTACTGTTTACTGACTGATGGCCATCATTACTGTTCGGTCTTTTAAGACCTACTGTTACTGTTATGCTAATGAATACAACAACTACTACTACCACTACCATTGAAGTCCTCAAAGACGCTCCGAAAGCATAGACTTCTTTACTTACTGCCTTTAGTTTTTTGTTTCTAAACAGTGACTCTACACTTGTTGGCCGACGTGCCTCTTAATATAATCACACTAAGTTTTTTAATGCAATTTCTATATTTTTGTCTAAGTGTTGGCTCCATACTTTATTTCTGTTGTTGCATGTATTCTTTACCTTTACGCCTTCAATGATTCATAGACTTGAATCTCATCTTGTATTATTACCTGGGGTTACTCCAGTTTTGTCAAGCCAGCCTTTGTGCCTCACTGCGAGGTTCCGAGTTGCTATGCTATGGCTTTGGGGTGTTTTGTTTGTTTCCCCCGTCTGTCTCCATACTGTTTGGATTACTGTATAGACTGTCAGTTGCTACTGTACTGTTATAAAGGGATTAGGTCCCTGTACTGTGTGACTGTAAATTTTGTTTAGACCGTACTGTTTTGTACAGACGGAATGTTTTCTGTACCGTTATGTAGGGTTGAGTCCCTAGTTTGAATGGACATAAATATTGTACATACTGTTCTGTACTGTTTATGTATGAATGCATGAAAAAAATCTTTTGCATACAGACTGTCACAGCTCGTTAGGCATTGTTTATTACTGTTTTGGCTTCCGCCAGGCCCTGTACTCTGTTTTACTGTGTTACTGTTCTGCAGGCCTTTGGTAATCTCGGATTACTGGCCGGTTACGGTACTAAACCCATAGGGCCGGGTTTGGGTCGTGACAGTAAAGCTCCTTTCCGATAAACTAGAGCTCTCTCTCTTTCTCTCTCTCCGGCGCCGGAGCTAGGTTTTCAGTTTTTTTCTAATAAAAATAATAATACTAATAATAATAGTAATAAAGCATTTTAATCCATTAATGAAATAAATTTTATATTAATTGATACTAATTAATAATTTTAATATTAATTGATACTAATTAAGCCATTAATTGATAATAAATTAAATTAAAAAAATATTAATAAATTGGTATATTTTGTAACAATTTTTTAATAATAAATTAAAAAAATATAAATTGGTATTTGTAACAATTTTTAAAAAATTAAAAAATATCAATTAACATATAATTTGAAAATTTTAATTGGTATTTCAACACTTGTCAAAATTTTCTCATGAGCAATCTCACCATGCACGCACCACTTCAAATTTGAAAAAATAAACTATAAACTAAAGAAAATAAAATAAAATAAAATGAAGAAAAAGAAAAAAAAATTAAGAGAAGAAAAGAAAAAAAAATTAAGGAAAAAAAAGAAACAAGGAACAAAAAAATTAATTGTTAATATTAATTGACACTAATTAATAATTTTAGTATTAATTGAGACTAATTAAGCCATTAATGGATACTAATTAATTTATAATGGAAAAAAATTGTTACAATAATACTTCCATTACATTTTTATCAAATGTATCAATTTTTATATTAATTGATACTAATTAATAGTAATTATAGTAACTTTTATTAATGAAATAATTTTTTTAAATTAAAACTGAAAAAATTGACAAAATTATCATTTTTATATCATATAAGGGCAAAAAAGACAATTATCACCACCATTGGCCTCTCAAACAACTTGACATATCTAATGCCTTTTTACATAGTAAGTTGGATGAAGAAGTATACATGGAACAGCCTCCTGGTTTTGTGGATCCTTCTCAACCTACTCTTGTTTGCAAACTTCACAAGGCTCTTTATGGTTTGAAACAGGCTCCTCGGGCCTGGTACTCTACTTTCTCCTATTTTTTTCTCTCTCAAGGATTTTTTCAGAGTCGTTGTGATTCTTCTCTCTTCATTCATTCTACTTCTTCTTCCATTACCTTTCTTCTTATATATGTCGATGATATACTTCTTACAGGGTCTGATCAGTCCTATCTTAAATCCTTATTAACTCAAATGCACAATGCTTTTTCCATGAAGGAATTATGAGATATTTCCTATTTCTTAGGTATTTCCGTTCAGTCCACTGCTCAAGGTTTCTTTCTCTTCCAGCAGAAGTATGCCTCGGAGCTTCTTCTTAAAGCTGGCATGACTAACTGCAAGCCTTGTGCTACACCTACCTCAGCTAAACCTTCTCTTCCTGCTACTGATTCTCTCCCATTCTCTCAACCTTTTCTTTTTCGCAGCCGTGTGGGTGCTCTTCAGTATCTTACTATAACTCACCCTGGGATCTCCTATGCTGTCAACCAAGCCTGCCAACATATGCATGCCCTTACTGTGGCTCATTTTTCTGCTGTTAAACGTATCTTACGTTACATTAAAGGTTCCCTTTCCCGTGGTCTTCTCTTTGCTCCTGGTTTTTTTCATCTCACAGCATACTCTGACTCCAATTGGGCTGGGGATGCCACTGACAGACATTCCACCTCTGGTTACTGTGTGTTCTTGGGTTCTAATCTCATTTCGTGGTCCTCCAAGAAACAGTCCACTGTGTCTCGCTCCTCGACCGAGGCTGAATATCGGTCCTTAGCCCACACTGCTGCCGAACTCACTTGGTTACAAATGCTTCTTGCTGATTTTCACATTCCTCAACCATCTCCACCTGTTCTTTGGTGTGACAACATGTCTGCTTTATCCTTGGCTACTAATCCGGTCTTTCACAGCCGCTCTAAACACATTGAAGTCGACTGTCATTTCATTCGTGAGAAGGTTGCTCGTCGCCAGTTCTTTCTCAAATATGTTCCTTCTTTGGATCAATTGGCTGACATCTTCACCAAGTCTCTGTCCACTGCCCGATTTTCTTTTCTCACTTCCAAGCTTCGTGTTGGTCTTCCCCCTCTCAACTTGAGGGGGCATGATAAGGCAGAGGTCCAAGAGGTGCATCAAGTGTAATGTCCTGCAGCTCTAGACAATATTTTCCTTCACAGATTGTAACAGATTCAGTTAGCTTAAACTGTAGATTAGTTAGAAGTGTGGTTAGTTAGCTTGTGACAGTTTGGAACAGTGGTTAGTTAGAAGTGTGGTTAGGTTAATTCATTTGTTCACTGTACTGATGTATAAATATGATTTGTAATCTCTTATTTTATTTAATGAAGATATTTTAGATTTTAACTTTACCTTTCATCACTAAATACTACTCTGTTGCTTAAATTCATAGTCCCACAGGTGTACCAAACAAGTTAACAGTTTATGTTCGCAGCTACAAGTTATAATCTGTTAAGTTATCATCTATAATCACTTTCCCACAACTTTACCAAACAGGGCCTCTGTGTTAGAAGTCAGAAATAGTCAAACATTCCTACACCTTAAACTAGGTTCACAAGGTCTGGCACGTCTATAATCAAATACATAAATGCAAGTCTACGCATTTGCACCCCCAAAATTTTCTGAGTGGTAAACAGGAGTTTTTGAAGTGGCAAACAATATATTTGGCTGGTAAAAATGATTTTTTTTTTTTTTTGTTGAAAAAAATGAAGTAGTTATTTTTTAAGAAAATTTAGCCAAAATCCCTCAATTGGACTCTTATTTGGTGAAAAGGACAACTTAATTTATTTTGCTTCATAAATCTCATAAGGAGAAAACACATAATTGAGTAAGGATAAAGTAAAATATCTTTTTTTTTCTTGGACAATATTACCAGAGTAACATGTTATTTTGAACTAGAATAACATGTTACTGTCAAATAGAGTAATATATTACTGTCAAACAGAGTAACATGTTATTGTGAGACATAGTAACATATTAGTGCCAAACAAAGTGACATGCTATTGTTACTGTTTTCATCAATTTCGACAGTAATTTTTTTTTTAAGAATTTCATAATCAACATGGATCTTATTTGATAGATCTTGATGAGTGGATTCTAAAAATTCTAATTTTATTAAAAATCAACATCTACATCAAAAGTTATATTATTTTAAAGTTTAATATTTTGATAATAATGATATGTGTTTGACTTCTTTTTTTTTTTTTTTTAAAAAAAATTATGCTTGTCCTTAATGCATTAAAGTTTTATTATGAGAGGGTTTTAACTAAATCCCCAAATTTTTTTCTCTTAATAGAATTGTCTTTTTCTTTTAAAAAAATTTGGAAACAGTGATTCAATTTGGATTGTATATTAGTTTTTTTCTTATATATATAAAATATATAATCTTTGCCAATTTTTTAACATGTACCTTAAAAAAAAGATTATGTTAACAAAATTCTTATGTTTACTAAACTAAACATGAAAATGATTATTCTTATAAAATTATTATTTTATTATTATCTTGAATCCAACACTTCCTAAAGGGTTTTTAGAGTAACGAGGCAATTAAATTTTCATTAGGTCAATCTAGAGATTTGTAGTCCAAGGGCACTAATTAATACTCTCAAATTTTGTGATAAAAAATTAATTAATTACTCTATGTTTATATTATATGTTATTGGAACTAATTATGTGCACCAACTTGTGCCACGCAGGAATAACATGAAGGGCAAAAGGGTAAAAATCAAGCACTTCCTATCCTGCCCGCTTATGATTATGAACCAATCCAACATATGAATCTTACCACTTGTAAGTCTCAAAGAATACAGTAAACATACCAAGATATATCACCTTTTATCATTTTACCTAAAATTTACTGCAATTTTTATTATTTTAATTTGGAAATTTTGATCTCTACCATTTAAGTTCAATTTCAATTTAATATTTCAGTTTAAATTTTTGATAATTTTTTTAACGTGTACATTATAGGAGACTGGCAAATATTAAAAAACTATTAATTTTAACCTCTAATTTAAATGGAATAATGAAATTGAAAATAAAATTAAAATGTGAAAATCAAATTATTCAATTTAAAATAATAAACACTAAAATAAAATTTGGATTAAATTATAACAACTAAAAGTGTAATTTACCTTAAAATTTATGCACCGAATATAGTTAAAAAGATGATGTGTGATATAGATTAAGTTTTGTATATTGAAATTCAATTATATATTAAATATTTTAAATATCTTTTGTGTATGAATTTTGTATACTTCCTACGAATATAAGCAATCTAAAACCTTTGTGTCTTTAGAACATATTACACGCATAATCCCTTGTATCAACAAGATATTCTAATTTTAACTACAATAATTTTACCTTTGAATTTTTATGTTACATTAATAAAATTCAATTGATAATGCTTTTTTTTTTTTTTTTTGAAAAATTGAACTAAAATTAAAGTCTAAAATAATTGATTTACTCTTTTTTAAAATAATTAAAAGGTTAATGTCTAATCTAAAATGTTCTATTACCTTTTGAATTCTATATAGGATGGATCTAGGGCGAGGGTGGGTGTAGTCACACTCTCAAATTTTTTAAAATTATGTATATTGTACCAGTAATTAGTAAGAAAATTTTAAACTTGAGTACTTCGCACCTTTAAAATTTCAGTTGCTCACACTCTCCAAATTATTTACATTACACAATTTTAAAAATAGTTTCTAATTTGAGTTTTATCAAATATTGATTTATTCTATTTGTCATCTACATTATTTGTTATATTTCTATATCATTTAAAGTTACTTATATTCTTTTATTTATTTTTGTTTGTTACTATTATTATTTTATGCTCATATGTTGTTTATGTTTTTTTCCTTCTTTTATAAATCACACTTTAATTTGCTCACACATCTTATTTTGCATTCATTTTATTTTGTTCATTTTCTACAAATAGGAATGTTATCTACTTCAACATGACATTCCTAAAATAAGTTCATAAAATTTAATACCGTTTATTGAAAATAATTATCATTGTACTCATAAAAACATACAATTTCAATTATAATATTTTTTTCAAAACTAAACTACGTAATAAGATGGAAGATGATTTTGTAACAAGTTATTTGATCATATTTGTTGAGAAAGATATTAATTAAAGTTTTGATGTCAAGCTTATCATAGATATTATATATATATATATATATATATCAAAAGTGACGATTATAACATTTTTAAATAGTTAACTTTAATAGACAGAGACATAGTAATAGTTATTATTTTGTTAAGTTAATGCAGACAAAAGAAATATGTCCACTTATATTTTGTTATCAATTATGTTAACAAAGAATGTCGGATTAATTGTAATATTATGTATTTTTTTGTGCTTGTATAAATCAAAATTTAAAGCTTTATAACAATTTTTTTGATGAAAAGTTACGTGTATTTTTACCCTTCCAAAGCTCAAATCTTACATCCGTCCCTCATTATTACTTTAACTAAATAGCTGTAATAATAAAAACTTGAAACAAAACTAATATAATCAAAGTGAAGAACTAAATTAACATAGGGAACAAATTATGAAACCACATCCATAAGTCAGCATTTGAGGTTGGATTTTTTTTGTTAACTTTTTGCATCTTTAGTGAATTTTTTTTAAATAATTTATAATTTTAGATTTTAGTCGACTAAACAGATTAAAAAAATTTAAAATTTTAAAATCTTAAATTTTTTTTTACAAAGATGAAAAAATGTAAAAAATAATTGACCATTTTAGTTTTGTTTAGCCTTTTCTGTTTATTTTTAGTGAATTTTTTATGGATTTTTTTTTTTAAAAAAAAATTACTTTACATTAGATAAGTCACAAAAGTTAAAATTTTTGATACAATTCAAAATAATAATAATAATAATAAAATTTCACTGAATATATATTTGTTAAGTTAATGCAGACAAAAGAAATATGTCCACTTATATTTTGTTATCAATTATGTTAACAAAGAATGTCGGATTAATTGTAATATTATGTATTTTTTTGTGCTTGTATAAATCAAAATTTAAAGCTTTATAACAATTTTTTTGATGAAAAGTTACATGTATTTTTACCCTTCCAAAGCTCAAATCTTACATCCGTCCCTCATTATTACTTTAACTAAATAGCTGCAATAATAAAAACTTGAAACAAAACTAATATAATCAAAGTGAAGAACTAAATTAACATAGGGAACAAATTATAAAACTACATCTATAAGTCAGCATTTGAGGTTGGATTTTTTTTTGTTAACTTTTTGCATCTTTAGTGAATTTTTTTTAAATAATTTATAATTTTAGATTTTAGTCGACTAAACAGATTAAAAAAATTAAAATTTTAAAATCTTAAATTTTTTTTACAAAGATGAAAAAATGTAAAAAATAATTGACCATTTTAGTTTTGTTTAGCCTTTTCTGTTTATTTTTAGTGAATTTTTTATGGATTTTTTTTTTTAAAAAAAAAATTACTTTACATTAGATAAGTCACAAAAGTTAAAATTTTTGATACAATTCAAAATAATAATAAAATTTCACTGAATATATATATATATATAAAATAAAGGAATGGAGAAAAAATTAGAACAAATTGCAAATAAGTGGAACAATCGAGAATCTTTTCGGGTGAAACTTTAACACATAGAAAAGACTTGCAACAAACATTGGAATCAACTTGAACTATGCATACAGGACACTTGCACCATTATAAGAATATAATTATTTTCGATAAATTATAAATATATTCTTAAAATTTGTTTAAAATACAAATTCCTTGTACTTCACGCATGAGGTTTTTAATTTTATAACATATAGTCTCTTTTATTAATAAATTATCAAGTCAATTAACTGTTTTTAATGATTTTAAAAATATATTTGAATTAACAATTTATATAATTTTATTATTGTATAGGAGAGTAGTTGGGAATTTTATTTTTTTAGTTAATTCTTTTAAATAAGAAATTATAACAAGAGGGTATTTATAATTTTTCAAATTACAATGAATAATACGTATTATATGCAAATTTGATTGAGTGTATTTTTAATTTGTCCAATTATTTTTCTAGTGTTCTACTGAAATAAAATTTCTCAAAAAGAAAAATAAAAATAAAAATAAAAAACAAATAAGCCTTTTTAACAATGGAAAATTACTTAACAGTGTAACATAAAAAAAATAAAAATAAAAATAAAAATACACAAACATAAAGGAGTATAATAATAAGACTTACACTCTTAAATTTTTTTCACTTATATCCAACCACAAAATCCCTTGCATCCTTTTTGTCTACTCTAGTCTTAAGTAATTCTTCCCTTTTAATACAGGATGTGTTTGGTTGCTTAGGTGGGTGGTTGACCATGTAATAATGATGTAACATGACGAAAATACAAAACACTATTTTGATAATTAGATTAAAAATTAACTTTTTAACTTTTTTAAATTATATTATTTCTTTACTTTTTACATATTTTTAAAAAAAATTAAAAAAATTAAGATTGCGTTTGGTAGAGTTTTGTAAATATGATTTGAGAGTATGTTGTATTTTGAGTTTGTGGGTTGTGAAATTTTGATTTGAGTGTAGAAAATTTGTTTGGTTATGGTTTTTAAATAGAATGTTGAATTGAGTTTTGAATTGAGTATGGAATTGAGTTTTGAAAGTTTGATTTGACATGTGAAGTAAGAAAATTTATTTGGTTATGAGTTTTGGAAAAAGTTTTCAAAACTTAATTCAAATTGTTATAACTCATAACAAAACACACTACTTTCACACAATCAAAAATTCTGATCAACACACATAACCAAACTCTTTTTAAAATTCAATTAAAAAAATTTAGTATTAACAGAAAATAACGTTAATCAATTTTTTAATTGAAAATACTACAAAGGAAATAATTTTTTTTTCAAAATAAATATTCAAAAAATTTAAATCATAAATATTTAAATAATTTAAATAATCTAAAAAACTTAATAAGTAAAAAATTAAAATAAATATTCAAAAAATTTAAATCGTAAAACTTTAAATAATTTAAAATGTTAATATTTTAAATTTAAAAACAACTCTACACTCAAATCGTAACCAAACACATAAAACAAAACTCAATTAAGAAATTACTTTTAAAACTCATAACCAAACACATAACTCGAAACTCCATACTACTTTCACAACTCTACACTTAAATCATAACTAAATACATAACAAAAAAAATTAAAATATTTAAAAATATTTTTATAAAATAGAGTTTGAATTTATTTTTATAAAATATTTTAAAATTTAAAAAATTAAAATCGTAATATTTTGAAATTAAAATATTTAAAAATATTCAAAAAATTAAAAAATTAAAAAAATCGTAACTTATTTAAATATTAAAATATTTAAAATCTTAACAAAATTAAAATATTTTTAAAATATTTAAATATTTAAAAAATTAAAATATTGAGTTGAATTGAGTTTTGAAAAGAATTTTGAATTATGTATTTGGTTATGAGTTTTGAAAAATAATGATTATGTTTTAAATTAAATTTTAAAAAATAAGTATAAAATTATGATTTAAAAATTTAAAACAAACAAAACACTCAAATTAATAAGTAATTTGACAAACTTACCCGACGGAGTCTAACTTTTACCTTATTTTTTAAAATAGGTTGAAAACTACTTAGAGGTACGCATCACTCAGACACGCGGCCAACCGGTATATGCCGGCTGTTTTATGCGGCCAACAGTATCACTTTGAATTTTATGTCTCCGACATTTTTTATTTTAATTGGACTATCTAGAGTTTAGGAAAGAAACAAAATGCGATAATAATTGTAATTTTAATACATTATTTATCTAATAAATGATCATTCATATTTTTCTTTCTTTTTTAATAAATTATATTAGAGATTTTTTTTAGAATCCCTGATATTAAAATTTTATAGTATAAAAGATATTCAATATTTTCATAATGTCTAAGTTCCCTCACCATCAATCCAAAGAAAATTCGATACATCTAGAGAAAATTCAGATAGTTTAGAGAAAATTTAGACATCCAAAGAAAATTCAGACATCCAGAGAAAATTCAGATAGTCTAGAGAAAATTCACACAGTTCAGAGAACTCTGCATCATCGTGCATTGTATATGTTCTCTTACAAATATCTTTTCATGGAAGGTTGCTATCAAAATTCTGTTTGCTAATCCCAGCACTCCTTGCAGGTCAAGTCCAACAAGATGATGTGGTTGACAGTAAGATCTTGCCATGCTGTAGCATAGACAATAAAAAGAAGAAGTCATTGGGCGAGCTTGAATAAGAATTTCTTCAAGCACTATAAGTGATAAAACATATTATTTTTAGTTTATTTTGTTTTTTTATATACACAAATTTATTGTGTCTTAGAATTTTGCTCAAATTACAGTTCTACAGTGATTAAAATATTTCTGATTGTCCTACTGATTGTAGAATCAGAAGTATTATGCAACGTTCTAGATTTTGGAGGAAAAAAAAAAAGTAATGATCTAGAGAAAATTCACATAATCAGAGAAAATTTGCATAGCTCAGAGAAAATTCACAGTCCAGAGAAAATTTACACAATTCAAAGAAAATTCACACAATCCACAAAAATTTCAATCTAATTTCAATCTGAGAGAGAGAGAGAGAGAGAGAAAAGTGACCCCAAGAAATTCATCGTGCTTTCTCTCAAGTGTGTTGGGATCAGTTTATAAGAAGACATCAAACTTGACAAATTAAAAAAAAACAACTGTCCATTAGAACGTTCAATGGTTCATTTACTTTGTTGGTAGAGTAACCCAACCAAAGTCTTAAGTTATGTATATGCAACCTGTTTGGTTCATTTACCTTTGAATTTTTATGTTACATTAATAAAATTCAATTGATAATGCTTTTTTTTTTTTTTTTTTGAAAAATTGAACTAAAATTAAAGTCTAAAATAATTGATTTACTCTTTTTTAAATAATTAAAAGGTTAATGTCTAATCTAAAATGTTCTATTACCTTTTGAATTCTATATAGGATGGATCTAGGGTGAGGGTGGGTTTAGTCACACTCTAAATTTTTTTAAAATTTTGTATATTGTACCAGTAATTAGAAAGAAAATTTTAAACTTGAGTACTTCGCACCTTTAAAATTTCAGTTGTTCGCACTCTCCAAATTATTTACATTACACAATTTTAAAAATAGTTTCTAAATTGAGTTTTATCAAATATTGATTTATTCTATTTGTTATCTACATTATTTGTTATATTTCTATATCATTTAAAGTTACTTATATTCTTTTATTTATTTTTGTTTGTTACTATTATTATTTTATGCCCATATGTTGTTTATGTTTTTTTCCTTCTTTTATAAATCACACTTTAATTTGCTCACACATCTTATTTTGCATTCATTTTATTTTGTTCATTTTCTACAAATAGGAGTGTTATCTGCTTCAACATGACATTCCTAAAATAAGTTCATAAAATTCCATACCGTTTATTGAAAATAATTATCATTGTACTCATAAAAACATACAATTTCAATTATAATATTTTTTTTCAAAACTAAACTACGTAATAAGATGGAAGATGATTTTGTAACAAGTTATTTGATCATATTTGTTGAGAAATATATTAATTAAAGTTTTGATGTCAAGCTTATCATAGATATTATATATATATATATATATATATATCAA
>NW_021024901.1:917422-1063639 GCF_004153795.1 Camellia sinensis | reverse complement strand
AATATTTAAAAATATTCAAAAAATTAAAAAATTAAAAAAATCATAACATATTTAAATATTAAAATATTTAAAATCTTAACAAAATTAAAATATTTTAAAAATATTTAAATATTTAAAAAATTAAAATATTGATTTGAATTGAGTTTTGAAAAGAGTTTTGAATTATGTGTTTGGTTATGAGTTTTGAAAAATAATGATTATGTTTTGAATCGAGTTTTGAAAAATGAGTGTAAAATTATGATTTAAAAGTTTAAAACAAACAAAACATTCAAATCAATGGATAAAATTATAATTTGACAGGCTTACTAAACGGAATCTAACTTTTACCTTATTTTTTAAAATAGGTTGAAAACTACTTAGAGGTACGCATCACTCAGATACGCGGCCAACCGGTATATGCCGGCTGTTTTATGCGGCCAACAGTATTACTTTGAATTTTATGTCTTCGACATTTTTTATTTTAATTGGACTATCTAGAGTTTAGGAAAGAAACAAAATGTGATAATAATTGTAATTTTAATACATTATTTATCTAATAAATGATCATTCATATTTTTCTTTCTTTTTTAATAAATTATATTAGAATTTTTTTTTAAAATCCCTGATATTAAGATTTTATAGTATAAAAGATATTTAATATTTTCATAATGTCTAACTTTTCTCAATATCAATCCAAAGAAAATTTGATATATCTAGAGAAAATTCAGATAGTTTAGAGAAAATTTAAACATCCAGAGAAAATTCAGATAGTTTAGAAAAAATTCACACAGTTCAGAGAACTCTGCATCATCGTGCATTGTATATGTTCTCTTACAAATATATTTTCATAGAGTGTTGCTATCAAAATTCTGTTTGCTAATCCCAGCACTCCTTGCAGGTCAAGTCTAACAAGATGATGTGGTTGACAGTAAGATCTTGCCATGCTGTAGCATAGATAATAAAGAGAAGAAATTATTGGGCGAGCTTGAACAAGAATTTCTTCAAGCACTATAAGTGATAAAACATATTATTTTTAGTTTGTTTTGTTTTTTTATATACACAAATTTATTGTGTCTTAGAATTTTGCTCAAACTACAGTGATTAAAATATTTCTGATTGTCCTACTAATTGTAGAATTAAAAGTATTATGCAACGTTCTAGATTTTGGAGAAAAAAAAAAAGAGTAATGATTCAGAGAAAATTCACATAATCAGAAAAAATTTGCATAGCTCAGAGAAAATTCACTGTCTAGAGAAAATTCACACATCTAGAGAAAATTTACACAATCCAAGAAAATTCACACAGTCCACATAAATTTCAATCTGATTTCAATCTGAGAGAGAGAGAGAGAGAGAGAGAGAGAGAGAGAAAAGTGACCCCAAGAAATTCATCGTGCTTTCTCTCAAGTGTGTTGGGATCAGTTTATAAGAAGACATCAAAATTGAAAAAAAAAAAAAAAAAAACAACTGGTCCATTAGAACGTTCAATGGTTCATTTACTTTGTTGGTAGAGTAACCCAACCAAAGCCTTAAGTTATGTATATGCAACCTGTTTGTTTAGACGAAAAGAAGGGAGAAAGAAAAGAACTGCAGGCTGGGATTTTAGGGGCACAAAATGACTTATGAAACCTATACAACATTATAGCAATATGAAATCATCATACAATTTTTTTCACATTTATAACTAGGATGGCACGAAACATATGGGAAGAAAGAAGAATGATCGCTGAGATTAATGAACGAATTACCAAGGATCGATGAGCTCCCATAGAGTTAGAGAGAGAGAGAGAGAGAGGAGGGGGATTTTGGAAGTTGGCATGGAAGAGAATCAAATTTCTCTGCGATATATGGGGTTAGGGTTGAGGGACCTTAGACATCACAAAATAATATTGTGGACCTTATTCATTACTAAAAATGGGATAGGGACCTTAGACTAATTTTCCCAATTATATTTGCCAAGCCAATCTTCATCCTTTTCTTTGGACTAGTGGTTGGGCGCATGCGTTGTACGTGATACGTGATCAACTATTAATACTGTAATTATGCGTATCTTTTAAATTGGCATGTGATATGTATACACAGTATAGAGACTTGTATAGATAAATTGATCTATGTCTAAAATACAACTAAGTAAGAAATGAATACATATTTGGCTGAAGAATTTAAATAATAAATAATAAATTTTATAAAAATAAACATTAATTTATAACTAGATTATTGTTTCACAATTTTGTCTTAAACAATAAATCATAAGCAGGTCCTTTAAATATATAGTATTACACAAATATTTTTCTATCAACTTTCATAATCTGTACTTGTAATACAATTGAATTTATGAAATTAATTACACAGTTGTACAATTTTATTTAATAATTCATTTCATAATACAAATTCATTGAACTCGCTATTGCATATTATTGATCTAAGAATGCATTCATATCATTTTGTAACATATTTTTATATATCAAGAGTTGTTAAGTCTCGTTTCTTGTGCCACGAATATCTTGTATGGTAAAAAAATATAATATTAGTCATTAGTATACTTTCATTCATGTAGAAAATGTGAAATAGTTTTTTTTTTTTTTTAAATGGAATGATATTGTAGTTTAATATTTCGATCGATATAGAAATTTCATAATTATTTTCACAATGTTTATAGATTCATGCTTATAAGTGTTTGTAAAGTCACTTTCATAAAACTGTCAAGTTACCTAATTTATTATAACATCTGTAAGTAATCAGGATATTACAAAAATTGATTGAAACTTTTTATTTAATGTGCTTATTTTCTGTATTATTGAGTTGCTGCGATAATGTATGGGTATCATTTGAATTTTTTCTTATAATTTGACTAAAATGTGTGCATGTGATACATTATTTTTCTTGAACTTTATAACAATTCATGTTTTAGCTCATTTAACTTTATTTGGAGAGCATGTTACAATAGATCTTATGTAATTTTTGTTTCATAATTTTCTTGTTTTTCTTTTTGTTCACCATCATAGCTCATTATAATAAAAATATTTTGATTAGTAAGAATTTGAGGCGATATTATACTGGTATGAATTTCAAAATTTATTTTCTCTCAATAATATGATTTTTTCTGTGAAAAAAAAAGTACAATTATTGTCGTGATGGAATATTTTGCAAAGTTTTGGTTTATTATTGAAAGTGTTTGTTGTGGATACTTGTTTGTATAACATATTGAACATAAGTTGATAGGAGAATAATATACAATTCTTTAATTTTTTTTCTATTAAATATAACTATATTACTAAAGCGATACATGCTAAAAAATTAAAGTATTCAATAGTAATGTAACATTACAGATTGACAATGTATGAATATTGTAACATATATAAATTTTTATATATATATATATATATATTTTTTAATATATTTATATATGTACACATTCACATATATAAGATATCACAAAAGTAATATGTGAATCTTTTGTAACAATATAATACAGGTAACAATAAAAAATTAATTACTCATAATTAAATAGTTGGTTACAATGTAGATATTTAGTATTACATTTTTGTGTGTATGCATCATTTTTTAATTAGATTATTAAATTCACATAAAAATTGAAAGGAATTTGTAAATAATTTGTATAAAATTATAGATTAGTGAAAAAAGATTTTTTAAAAAAAAAAGAAATTTATAGTATTTGGTTTGGTTTGGTTTGTGTTTTTTAAACTTTCGTTTCGAATTTTTAAGTTTTCATATTTTTTTTTGTTTTTGACATTGTTTTTTTTTTTAATAACTCTTTTACTATTTTTTTTTAGATTCACTTAATTTAATAATTTTTTATTTTTTAATTTTACTTTTAGATTTAGGCCAAGTTTGGGAAGACTAAATAAGTGTACTTTTTGATTTTTTTTGTATTATGTGTAGAAAAAATAGAGATGAGATGTTGATTGATGTGACCCCAAAAAGATAAAAAGATGAAATAAGTGCACTTTTTTAGGTTAGCCAAACTTGACCTTAGATTCAATTAATTTAAATACACTAAGAAAATAATTTATTGTGTATTCTTTTTGGAAAAAAAGTATTAATATTAAATAATAATAATAATAATAATAATAGTAACAATATATATATAATAAATCAGTACATGTTTGAATTTATAAATTTTTTTACCAATATTTTACTTTTTAATGCTATTTTGATGATTAGATATTAGATTTTTATCTAAAAATAATTTAAATATAGAATATAAAGAAATTCCAGTATCTTTAATCACTAAAACTGAAATAATATGAAAAATCAAAAATTGAAAAATAGATTTAAAAAATAAAACCAATGAAAGTGGTCATTCTTTAGAATTTTGGTATCATATTTTGGTTATTAAAGTACCATGTAAAATATTACAGTTCATAAAATATAATTAAAAAAAAAAAAAAAGCATATGAAGATAATCTGCAAAATTTGAGATGCATTACAAATTTCTGTGTTAAAAATGCATGAGATTTTCTATGTCTAGATTCAAACAAATACATAAAATTTTAAGATTCAACCAAAATTATTCACAGCGATTTGATCCATGATAGACAATTGTAAATATTATGTATATCAGTATAAAAACAAACATATGAAATGAGAAAGAGTAATTATTTTTTCATTTTCAATGATCATCAATGTAAAAAATCGGGAGATGGCTTTTTTTTTTTTTTGGTTGATAAGAAGAGATACGATTTGCTTTTATTTATATAGGACTCTTGGAAGCAAATATATTATTTTTGAGTATTCAACTCTAAAAATAAAGAGATATTTGGTTTATATAGGACTTTTCATGATTTTTAGAAAATATAGTAGATTTGAGAAAGTAAAATTGAAATTTTAAAAAAATAAAAAATATGACAGGCTCTTCACACTTTTGTAATATAATAATAATAATAATAATAATAATAATAATAATAATAATAGTAGTAGATACATAAATCCCGTAAATCTACAAAATAGAACACCGTTAGTGTCTCAGTTAGCCTACGTCGACTGGACACTCTGCTACCTAAGTTAGAACCACTTCTATAAAAGTAATTAATTTATTGTATTTATGATTTTGTAATATGAAATTAACCTTTTATGGATGTGTCACTTAGAGAATTAAATAACTACCAAGAGATTGTTTCTCTGCCAGTTGTGCGATAATGCCCCTTACTTGGAGGTGATTATCCTCATCCAGATATAATATTTACCACAAAGTGGTATAAAAAAAATTTCATGACTTTAAAATGTACATTATAAATTTTTATCACAAAGTGACATAACAAATGTCACAAAAAAAGAAAAAAAAGGACAGTTTTCACCATAAAAAATTGTGACTTTCTTACAATATGTCACCTTTAAGAATGCAAGCAACAACCTTACCCGATTATGTGAATTTTCAGGGTTCCTAAACTTTAAATGGTTTTGTGAATTGAGGTTAAAGATAAACTATTCACTATATTTAATAGAGTTCTTAAAATCCTTTTTTTTTAAATTTTTTTTTTAAAAAGACTAAATTAATTTAGTAAAAAAAATTAAAAGCACTCATCATTTTTATTTAATTTTCTATTTTTGGGACAAAAATAAATTTGAAAATTTGATTATATATATATTTTGTTTTTATTTTCACAGAACTAGTTTCTAATTTTCTCAAAAATTATTTTCTGTTTTTTAAATAGAAATTAATTTGACGAAAACAAACACTAAAATATATTTACAAATTTTAAGAAATTATTTGCCCCCCAAAAGTAGAATGCCATATGAATTTTATGACTGTTTTTACTTTTTAATTTTTTACCAAACTAATTATTTTTTTTAAAAAAAAAATATGCAAAACCATATGGGTGTTTTGTACTTTCTTTTCTCCTTTCATTTTTATCGTTTAACATTAAAACATCTCCCAGGAAAAAGCAAAAGAAAAAATTAGTGAAAAGTCTATCTTCATAGATTTCTATGGAATTAGTTTCAAGAATTGATTTGCTCTGTTGTTAAGGATATAATAAGAAAAAGTTTTGGTAAAAAAGATAAATTATTATTTTGGAGAATTTTTTTCCTTTTATTTTCACCCTTGTATTGTTATACACTCATACACCATCACTGTCGGATCGTAGTCGGACACCGTTGAAAAAGTCAGCGGTGGTGATGATGATTTGGACAAATGGATAGATTAAGTGAACGGAAAATTGACACGCAAACAAATGAATGAATAGATGAGTGCCACTTGAGCAAATAGATGATATTTGGATGAATGGATGATACGTGAACAAATGGATAATGATTGAACAAATAGGGAACAAATGAATAATGATTGAACAAATAGGGGAGCCTCTATTTACACATACAATATACACTTTTTACACACTTTTTTCATTAAGTGTGTGTATAAAAGGGGTTTAGTGTGTGTAAATAGAAACTCCCAACAAATAGGGATACTATTATTACCTTTACAGCCTCAAAATACTTAACGTTCCTCAACAGACTTAGCAAATTTTTGGATTTATATCAAAGCTGAAAGCAATGCATGAACACAACATGTCCATCCACGTAATGGATAACAATAGGATGCAAATATTGATTAGGATAAACCTTGTTTAGAACAGAATGGAGTAGTCATGCTTCTCAATTGAACTAATAATTGTTTCCCACATATGACACCAAATTCTATGGAGAAAAAATAGGACCTACACTATTGTTGAGGATATTAATGAAGTGATGTATGATGATTTTTGAATCTTTAACATATGTTTGTCTTATTAGGATATTTAGATGGTACAAATCTGTTCAAATTACAAAATAATGGCTGAAATATATTTTTTAAAAAGTGTCTTATATGTACATTTTTTTACTTTCTTGCTTCTCTCTTACTTTTTCCTTTTCTCACCTATCATTTCATGATCCCATGATCCTACCTTCCTTCCTTCCTTCCTCTTTTCTTTTTATTTTTTCCTTTTTTTATTTTTCTCCTTATTTGTTTATTTATTTATTTATTTTTCACTTATTTTTATTCACATTGTACCTTCAAGTACGAACATAAACCCGTAAATCTACAAAATAGAACACCGTTAGTGTCTCAGTTAGCCTACGTCGACTGGACACTCTGCTACCTAAGTTAGAACCACTTCTATAAAAGTAATTAATTTATTGTATTTATGATTTTGTAATATGAAATTGACCTTTTATGGATGTGTCACTTAGAGAATTAAATAACTACCAAGAGATTGTTTCTCTGCTAGTTGTGCGATAATGCCCCTTACTTGGAGGTGATTATCCTCATCCAGATACACAATTGTTGGGATGCCCCATGATATTCTCCACCCAAATGACTTAGCTGAGTGGACTTAGCAAAGAATAATGCTACGTGTATGATTTTTTCTCCCACACTACACTATGCTGCATCATAATACATCAATAAAACATCTTATGCTCTAATTTATTTTACTCATAAGGGTATTCAAAATGTGTAGGAGGAGTTAAGTCAGGCCCATTTAAATTAATTAGGCCCAATTAAAAAATTCAAGATTGGTGGGCTCGGATTTATTAACATCAAACGAGTCAAATCGCTCTACTGGTGATTATGATAGGACCATGGCTCCAGATCAACTACTTTTGCTCGAAGCCATTCAAGGACTTCAAAATACTCAGTAAGAGATTCTTACCACTCTTTAGAATGTCACTCACACCATGTTGGTGATGAGTTCTAGTTTTGCACCGGTGCCAAATAGAAATCAAACTAGAGGTTGAGTTATCCCCGCTGAAGTGCATAATCAAACCCAAGGAGAAGTAGGCTACAGTCAGCCTGTGGCTCATGGCAATACAACAGCAGCAACACATGCTTAGACCATAGTAGGTGGCAGCAGTTTACCCATGCCCGAGCTCCATGGTGCACCAAGCCAAGATCCAATTGTGACTAGGGGAGGTTCCGGCGTAATGAATGGCTTACCGGCGACTATTGGTGTCTATACAAATATAAAGGGCATGATGGCACAAAAGGGAGCTCTTCTCGTACCTAATCTCGTTCCATCACCAGTAAACACTACTCACATACTATGCGGGCCTCCTTTAGCACCGACAACAAATTTGCAAGCCCAACCCGGTATAGCTGTGACATGCAATGGACTTTATGGAACCCAATTCAATGTCCTATCACTAAATGGCTTGTCCATAGGTGCCGATGGCCAGTATCATCACATGTCTTCACCAATGGTGAATTCTCAACACCAAAATGGCCAAGCTGCTTCTGGCTCAGTTTTCGGGCCTGTAAGCCAAGTTCCGGGAATGCCACCATCAAGTTCTCTCCCTCAACAATTTCTCACCCTTGCTGATGTGCCGCTATGTTCGATCTCGAACGGGGCAAGAGGGCTTTACCCTTCTTGCCCGATCTAGATGTCAAGCCACCATACCCTATTAAGATACTGAGTTATCCATACCCCGAGGGGTATACGGTGCCAAAGTTCATCAAATTCAATGGAAAACAAGGAAATTCTTGAGAACATGTTGTGCAGTTCATCGAGACTCTGGGTATTCATGGTTCAAACCATATCCTTCGGCTAAGAGAGTTCTCTAAGTCCCTCACTGACCGAGCATATAGCTGGTATGTTAACTTGGCCCCAAACTTTATCCAAAGTTGGGAGGAGATGATCAACAAATTGCATGCCAAGTTCTTTCAAGTGGCTAAGAAGGTGACCACACTTACATTATGTAAGGAGAAACAACAAAAAAGTGAGGACATCCTTGACTACGTCAAAAGATTTCAGGACAAGGCTGTTGATTTCCATGAGGCTGTAGAGAAGAGTTATCTGGTTCAAATCTATCTAGAGGGGGCATTGAACAGATACAAATTGTTTATAGTTAATCACAAGGTACCTGCTTTCTCGACACTAATAGAAGCAGCTCGGAACATTAGCATTCCTCAGGCTCAGGAGTCCAGATTTAAAGTCAGTTACAAAACTAGCTTTAAATCGTCTCATGGACCTATCGTTGCTGCTATTTCCACCCCCGATACCCGGAAGTCACAAGAAGGAGGTCATAGAGGCCAGAAGAGGAAACAATATAGTGGTAAAAAGGGCAGTGTTTCTTATCCATGTGGAATCGAGGAGGTAAAAGTTCTAGTTAAGGAATGGGTGGCCGATGGAGAGCTAAAATTGCCTTATGTCGAGGAAATCCTATCAAAGGAGGACTGCAAGAGCCCCGAGTTTTGCGTCTATCATTGCACATTGAAACATCTGATAGAGAAGTGTTGGACTCTCAGGAAAATTTTCAGAGATAAAGTCGAGGCGGACGAATTAACGTTCAAAAAATAGGGAACTCAAGACATCCGAGAACAACCATATCCTCAGCACCGAGACAATGGCAAGAATGTTGTTATGATAGCATATGAAGGCCTGATGATTGAGGATATCGCCAATCTCGATGACGACAATTGTTATCTAGATAATGACTGTTATCTAGATGACACCTTTGAGCCTAAGGGTGAACAAGTTTATTATGGAAGTGCTCTCGATCCAGAGGGCAAAGCCTTTATGGCTCATGTCGAAGGTCCCTTCGATCTAAAAGGAAGAGAAGAATACTACGAAAGAGGAGGACACCATGTTTATGTGGCATCCTATTTTGAAGAGACCGAGGAGATGGTTAACTACGAGGCTATCATCAATAGAAATCACTACGCCAAGAGTGGAGAAAGATCCGGATCACTACGCCAAAACCCTACAAGACTGTGTAAAGTTCAAGCAATTCTTCGACCAACTTGGACTTTACAGGGAGGCAAGAATAGAAATCACCAAGGCTATCATCAATATAGCTGAGGTATACCATGAGGAATGCATGTCGATTGAGGGATCCATTCCGAGGAAGGCAAAAGAGCAATCTAGTGCCATTACTTTCTTCGAGACTGATTGGATGTATCCCTTTTCTCATAACCACCCGCTTTATGTGACTGTTTATATTAACGAGGTTGAGTTCAAAAAGGCCTTTCTAGATAGTGGAGCCTTTATCAACATTATGACCCGCGCTACTCTAGAGAAGGCCCGAATCTCTGAAGAGAGCATTGTGAAGCAGCCGATAGTCATCACTGGCTTTGGTGGAGAAAGGAGAGTTACTATGGGATGCGTAACAATTGATTTAGCCATCAAAGAGATTCGCTTGGGCACCAAGTTCTATATTATCGACCCCAAGACAAACTATCACATCATTCTAAGGAGGACCTGGATGCATAGATATGGGGTTGTACCGTCAAGTTATAATCAGTGTGTTAAGGCTAAATGGGGAAAGAAAATGGTGACAAAGCATTTCGAGACCGATGAAGCTCATTATTCTGATGCCATCTACTTCATCGTATTGTCTGTCAAAGAAAATCTCACCACCTCTAAGCCTCAGGGGGTCAAAATTCCTTGTTGGGAGGATATCAAAGATGACAAGAAGCTAAAGAAAGAATCAGGTAAACGGACAACTTCCCGACCAGAAAGTCCGCTTATTCTTCGGATGGTGATGAAAATCTGATGAGACAAAATGATACTATTTGTGAAGGTGTGGGAAGTCAGTTTTTTTAGCAGCTGACTCTGAGTCAAAAGATGAGCCTCCTGATGATGACATAGTAATAAAGCCTGAAGTGGCTCCAGAATGCATGCAAAACGAGCTTCAGCCTCAGCGTGAACAACTTGTTGAAGTAGATCTGAGTGATGGGCAAGATGCTCCAAAGGTGATATTCATAAGTTTGAGCCTTAGCCTAGAAAAGCGGGAGCAGTTATTACAGTTGATAAGCCAATACTTGGATGTGTTTGCATGTGTTTGCTTGGTTATATAAGGAAATGCTAGGACTAGATCCTGACCTAGTCTCCCATTATCTTGATGTGTTCCCAAACCCCAAGCCAATCAAGCAAGTTGCTCAAAAATATCACTCAGATCTCAAAGAGAAAATTAAGGAGGAGATTGAAAAATTTCAACATATAGGTTTTATCCAACCAATACAGTATTCCATGTGGTTGGCGAACATAGTGCCGGTGAAGAAAAAAAATGATCAAATCAAAGTATGTGTAGACTTTCGAGATTTGAACAAATCTTGTTCGAATGATAAATTTCCTCTACCTCACATCGATACTCTTGTGGATTCCACCTCAGGACACCAAATGTTCTCATTCATGGATGGATTCAGCAGATATAATCATATTAAAATGGCCGAGGATGATGCAGAAAAGGCTGCTTTTAGAACACCTCTCGGAAATTTCTTCTATACAGTCATGCTTTTTGGACTCAAGAATGCCAAAAGGCTATGACTACATTGTTTCATGACATGATCCATCATGAGGTGGAAAATTATATTGATGATCTGGTGGTAACGTCTAAAAAAGAAGAGGACTATCTCTGAGACCTTGAGAAAGAATTCAAGAGGTGCCAGAAATTCAAAATGAGGATGAATCCTATCAAATGTGCTTTCGGAGTGACGGCTGGAAAGTTTTTCGGGTTTCTTGTACATAGACATGGTATTAAGGCAGATCAAGACAAGGTCAAATCAATCAGAACAATGCCTCCCCCGCATTCTCAAAAGGAGTTAAAGAAGTTCCTTGGGAAGGTGTCTTATATTCAGAGGTTTATTTCAACACTTGCAGAGATCTCTGCCCCCTTCAGCTCTTTGTTAAAGGGAGATGCCAAGTTCGAGTGGAACCAAGAGCACCAAAAGGCCTTCGAGAGAATAAAGGTGACCTTGACCTTGCCTCAGAACATGATAGCCTCGTAGCTCAGGTTACCTCTAATGTTGTACCTAACTTCAACCCTGAAGTCCATAGGGGCATTGTTGGTCCAAGATGTAGATGAAGTAGAGCGCTCGGTGTATTATATCAGCCGGAAGATTCAAAGAGCAGAAATCCGATATACTCCGATAGAGAGACATTGTTTAGTCTTGGTATTTACTACCTAAAAGCTCAGGTATTACTTCTTAGCGCATCAGATTCAGATTATTACCAGAAGTGATCCAATTCGATACCTCCTCAACAAGCCTGCTCTAACTGGAAATATGGCAAGCTGGTTGTTAGCATTGGGTGAATTCGAGATCACATGTGTAGTTCCCAAGGCAATCAAAAGACAAGCCTTAGCCGATCTCCTTGCCCAATTTCCAAGTGGTGACTATAAGCCAGTAAATGAAGAATTAAGAGGAGAAGTGAATGCAGCTATGGTCTCTGAGAAAAGCTTTTGGACATTGAGCTTTAACGGAGCAGTAGCCAAAGGGAAAGGTGGAACCGGGATAGTCCTTACAAGCAAAAGTGGAGAAAAGTTATATTTGTCTTATAAACTGGACTTCCATTGTTCGAATAATGAAGCCGAGTATGAGGCTGTTATTTTAGGCTTGATAGCTGCTGAGAAGCACAGTATCAAAAAGATTCAGATTCAGAGGGACTCGAAGCTGATAGTGAAGCAAGTTTCAGGACAATCCATTTTGAAAGAGCTTGTTTTGGCAACATACCGTACGACGATCCAAAGGCTTTTTGACCAATTTCAGAAGGTCGAAACAAAGCATGTGCCTTGCTCTGACAACAAGTTTTCAAACGCCCTCGCAACGATAGGGGCAAGAGTTGACATTCCAAAGGAGGAGGTGACAATTGCTATCAATAAGAGAACAGAGCCTTCAGTAATACCCGAGAACAAAGACCTTCCGAAGGATTGGAGAGAAGAAGTCCTCGAACAACTCAGAAACAAAGTCAGAAAATTGACTATGGCTAAGCTTGCTTAATTCCTAATCATCCAAGGTGAACTTTACTTCCAAGGAAATACTAGATTCCTAGCCTGGTGTGTTGGCCAACAAGAAGTAAGCTTCCGACTACAACAGATTCAAGAAAAGTCCTACGGGGATAGGGACATTAGTCTATACAGAAGGATCCAAAAACAAGGCTATTATTGGCCCGAAATGGAGAAGGCCTCGAACTAACTACAGAAAGAATTTCCCAAATGTCAGTCATACATCTGAGAGGATGAGAGTTGCTTCAAAATTGATACCCTCGATTGGAGACAAGTCTACATTGACTATCTCAAGAAGGGAACATTACCTGAAAACCTGAGGGACATTACACATCTTAAGAGGAGAGCGAGGCGATACTTTCTTGATCAGAACAAGCTTTACAGAAGAAGCATTGAGCGCACTCCCCTGAGATGTCTTTTCAAGGAGGAGTTGGAACTAGTCCTCGAAAGAGCCCATGAGAAATTGAACATCAAGGAGGGGCTCGGTTGTTCGAGCAACTGATACACCTTGGGTATTATTGGCCGACCATGGAGTTAGATGCCTCTCATCACGTGAAAATGTGTCAGATTTGTCAGAAACACGAAAACTTGATCCATGTGCCAACCATAGATCTACATAGCATCCGAATGCCGTGGCCATTTTATACCTAGGCTTTTGACCTTATAGGGCCTATCTCTTCATCATCCAAAGGGTATAATGGATCCTTGCAGCTATGGAGTTGAGCACAAAATGGGTCGAGGCAATCCCTTTGAAGAATGTTACTGGGCCCGCAGTCGTAAACTTTATCAAGGAAAATATCATTTGCAGGTTCGGAGTATCGAAATCATCCTCTCGAACAACGACACACCCTTCATATACAAGCATATGAAGAGCCTCCTAGAGACTTACCAAGTGAGGCATCACAAATCCACACCCTATTACCCAAAAGGGAACGGGCAAGCGGAGACCACGAATAAGACCTTGATATGGATTCCAAGTAAGATGATGGATGAATTTGGTGGGACTTGATCTGAACAATTGATAGTAGCTCTATGGACATATCGCACCTCAAAGAGAAAGCCAACTCAAGCAATTTCTTACTCCCTTGTGTGTGGGTCCAAGACAGTGTTACCTATAAAATTAGGCTGCTCGGATGGCTCTTGCCTCGGGAATGATACTTGAGCCTTAAACCACCAAACTGGAGACATTAGAGGAAAAACAAGACAGAGCCGCAAAAGTCATGGAAAGGTATCATGAGTCCATCGCCTGAGCCTATAATTAGACTATGGTGCCAAGAAAGTTTGAGGAGGGTGATCTAGTATGGAAGATCGTAGACCCAATCATGCAAGGACAACCCCTGCCTAAGTTTTCTCCGAAATGTGAAGGGCCCTACAAGGAGGTTCAAGCAAGCTCAAGCGGGTACTACATGCTCATAAGGGTTGAAGATGGCTTCCGAATAAGCTCGTTCAATGCAAAGTTCATCAAGCGTTGCTACCCATAAATAGACTCATCTATGTTAAATCTCGTTTTTATTTTCGTACTTTATCTAAAAGTTGTATTTCCCTTATGTTATGAAGAAGCTGATTTCCTTTATGATGTATGTCTATTCCATCACGTGTGATGAAAATTTTATACTTTTGTCAAGAAGGTTGAAGAAGTAATGAGAATATTTCAGCTTTTATGAACATGTGCATGTGATTGTTCTTTCCATTGTATCATTCGAGGTAAATTTTTTATCAAGTAGAATGAGAAAACATCGCGAAAATCTCCACAAAACAAAGATTTTGTCATTTCATTGCTTTGTCCTAGATAAAACATTTTTATCGAAAGGGGCAAGAAAGTAATAAATAAATAAATAAACTCAATTTTTTCTAAAAACACCCTTGATGAAGCTGCCCATCACATCTACATCCTGAGGACAAGTAGTAGAGTGTGCCTCTAAAGCCTCCAAGGCCCGAGCATAGCCCGACTCAAGTTCACGAAGAGTTGCCTTTGTCTCATCTATAGAGGTCCAATAAGAGGTGAGTACAAACAAAAATTCTACCTGTCGACTAGTGTTCGAGGCTACATCCTGGTGCTTTCGAAACCAAGATAGATCCACTTGATGACGCTCTATGTTAGAGATCCCCTGATACGCTATCTCGACTACTTTCCCGTTAAGGTCACACAGCCGTTGCCTATCCAAGCTATACAGGATAGTAGCAAAAGAATTGAGAAGAGCAGTCTCAATAAGCGAACATTGGCATGCAAAGGAAGCAAAGGTCTCAGGGTAACTCAAAGACACAAGCTGTAGAACCGATGCAAACTCAAAAGCTACCCAATAGTGGAGAAATGGTACTTTGCCAGAAGCTGGAGGGAGAACTAAGGTCAGGAATGTATTAGTTTCAGGAACCTCTCCAAATTCTATCGGGTTAGATGAACCACCTAGAGGGGTAACTTCCAGGAGAAGTCCCGAGCTTGAGAATATGGTCCGATGAGGGGAAAGGCCAAAAACATCACTATCAAAGTGGAAATCACTGAGATTTAGATTCAAAACATTCGAAGGCATTTACAAGGAAGAGCCTCTAGCAGTCGTCTCAAAGGCAGGTGTGTCCCCTCGAGAAGAAGAGCCATGGGGAGTTACAAAGAGAATCGGAGAAGAGTCTGAGGCAGGTGAAGGCAAGACCGTTGTAGCGGCAAACACTGAAGAAAAGAGAGGGAAATCCTATTAGGGGTAGGGAGCAGTAAAGCCATTTGAGCAAAAAAAAAAAGTTCTCACAGATAGAAGTACATGACAAATTTCAGAAAGCAAGATTACCTGAGGGAGAATCATTACGCAAAGCTGGGGCAACTAGAGGGCTCCTAGCATCAACAAAGTCACTTGGCCGTAAGGGAGGCACTTGATCGATCTCGATGTCTAATGAAGCCAGAACAATAGCAATCATCCCCAAGGAAGGAAAGAAGGCCAGAGGATGAGAGTCACCATAAATGCCAGAACGAGTCTTAGAGACTTCTAACACATCCACCTCCACGTTACTCCCAGAGGTGTACCTCATTTCAACACCGCCTTTGGAAGTGTGTCCCTCAGCACAACCAGAAGCACACCTTATCTCTGCATAGCCTCCAGCAGCATGTCTGTCGGAAGCACACCTCAGCTCTACACTGCCTCCAGAAGCATGTCCCGCAGCATCAGTCCCTACGGCACCAGTCCCTTCAACAATCTCAACACCAGAGCCATGGTTCTCAATAATCTCAACATTAGAGTAGTGAGCCCTGATAACCTCGTCGCCAAGATGACGTTCCTTCCCTACAACTGAGTGATGAAGGAAATATCTGATAGATGGAAAGACATCCTCAGTCACAATAGGCCGGTAATGACGCATACGCGGGACAAGGTCACAAAAATGATCGGAGGTTCCTCATCATCATCTATAACTACTATAGGAGGAGTGCTCATTTTCACGAGCCGCGCAGACAAAGGAAGAGTGTCATCCATGTCTGAGTCCGGCCTGGTAAGGGCAACATGGCCAATATCCATAGTACCAAGAACATCAACAACGGCGGTATTGAGAACGTCAATTGCAAGATCAAAATACGGAGTACGGTCCTGAACAACAAGGAAGTAAAAGAGTGTTCATTTAAGAGGGTATAGCCTCAAGAAGGAAAATAATTACAAATCAACGGAAGAACTAAGATATCTGTCTGGTACCTGATGGAGCCTCTTAGAAAGGCGAGAAGTAGAAAGACTAGCATCAGAAGCCTGCTTGTGAGCCATTTTCTTAAGGCAAGTCATTTGAGGACCAAAAGCCTTATTCAGAGAGACTGGCTCTGGGACAATAATCACCAAACTAGTAGTAGATGTCCGAGCTGAAGGGTCAGTCGAAGCGGATGAAGTGAAGAAGCTCTCATATGTATGATTAGATTTTCAACTCTTAGGTAGCCGAAGAGAGGAGTCCTTCTTATAAATCAGCGATGACAGACATATAGTCGGTTTACTCTAGACAAACTCAATAGGGGTGAAACCCCCTACTCGGCTTAAACCCGGCAATGTCAAAGAGCTAGATATAGGAAGCATGGCAAGGACAAGTCTGCAAGTAAATCACCCGTAGCTCTCCAAAAAGACAATAAATGAGGTGTCGACCCCGAGGCACACTGGTCAAATCCAAATTGGCATGCTACTCTGTCAGGTCTGTAAATGGTACTATCAAGGCCTTCCTCATGCCATACTAGCAGTGAACTGGGACGAACCATTATCAGCATATCAACAAAATGAGCAGAAATGCCCTTTGGCAAGGGAAATGACATTAGTCGAGAGGAGCCATGATAGATAAGTGTCGTCGCCACACCCATTGGTGGGCAAACATATGGGCGTACCACAAAGCACTATGGATCATCTACCAAAGTATTTAGGGATAGGGTGGAAATGATACGTGACCAATGTATGATCAACGGTTGGCAAGTCTTCGCCTTCTCAAATGTGTGAGACTCGTCATTACCAAGCACAGGGATACCCTCTTTATCTATTAGCTTCCGAAGAACTTTCGCCTCGAATACAGTTGGAGTAGGGGCAAACTTTAGGAACCTCTCAAAAAAGAAATAGAGTAGGAACTAACTGTGGACAAAAGAGACAGGCTCATACCGACCCACAGAACGTACCATGTCTCGATGTAGCAAATCCAATTGGTAATACAAGTTCCCAAGATATAGTAAGGCCAAGGGGATCCGATCCCCCTTCAAAGAATCTAACTTCCAGTGAGAAGACAAAAGGATTGAGAGAATCTGGAGGTGTGCTCGGAAGAATGGAAAATGAGAGGAAGCAAGCCAAAAATTCCATAAAATAAAGTCTGGAACCATACATTGGGCCGATATAGACACCCAATTTTTGACCGTCCTAAAAACTTGGACGTCATTGATTGAGTGCTCGATGATTGCGCATGTTTGCGCTCGTTTGGAGTCCCCGGGGTTGTCGGCTGCGCGCCTTGCCTCTGATTCTCTAAACTTTCTTGGTTTTGTTCTTGTTCTAAGCTAACCCTTGGTCCCCCCTTTTTTTCCTGGAGGGAGAAGTAGGGGTGTAGACCCCTTTTCTCCCCTGCTAGCCAGTTTTCTCCCTTGTAGACCACTTTTCTTCCCTGTAGACCACTTTTGGTGGTTGGTCAGCTAGGGTGGGTGGTCGGTCGACCATCCTAAGTGGTCTACAGCCTGCCACCACCTTCTCCTCTCTTTGTAGACCCATTTTCTCCCCTGCCAGCCAGTTTTCTCCTCTATAGACCACTTTTCTTCCCTGTAAACCACTTTTGGTGGTCGGTCAGCTAGGGTGGGTGGTCGGTCGACCAGCCTAAGTGGTCTACAGCCTGCCACCACCTTCTCCTCTCTTTGTAGACCTTTTTTCTTCCCTGCCAGCCAGTTTTCTCCCCTGTAGACCACTTAAGGTGGTCGTTCGACTAGGGGAGGTGGTCGGTCGACCACATTTGGTGGTCTACGACCATGTTTCTGCTTTTCCAGATATTTTTGGTGCTAGCTGTTAGGCACAGAATGCATCCTCCATACACGTGTATGGAGGGATTGGAACAAGCTCTAAGCTTGTCAAGCAAGCTTTTGCTTGTATTGCTTATATAAAGTGAGCTCCCTCCCCCTATTTGAGGGTTCAAATTTTGCTGAGAGCAAAATATCATTCTCTTTCTAGATTTCCCTCTCTCTCTATATATTGTGCTTAGAAGTGTATTTTCTTTGCATTTTTGTACAAAACCCTCTTAGCCAAAGACCCTACCTTGGAGCTGAGGTTGCTTGAGGTCTTGTAGGAGCTTCAAAAGCTGGTTTTTTTTGGCTCAAAGTGGTGCTGTTATTACTGTGCTTCAAGGGTGAGTCTCATATCCTCTTTAAAGCTTCATTTTCATTGCTTATTTGGCCGTCCTTGCATGCTATTTTTGGCTTAGCTTTCAACTGAAAAAATTTCTGTTTTGAAGTGTTTAAAATGGTTGTTTTAGGCTTTGTTTGAATTAGGGGTGCGTTACCCCCTTTGGTGGCTTGTTTTGCCTTGTTTTGTGCCATCTTTTAAGGCCTTTGAGACCATCTCTTTTTGGCCCTCTCACCACTGAAACTCAGAGGAATTTCAATGGTGGAAAAGTGGTTTTGAGGTCCCAAATGGGTGGGGGTGGTCCCCCCCTCTTCTTCTCTTGTTTGCATGTGTTGATGGCCCTCCAAAGGAGCATGTGTTTGTACTTCTTATAGGCTTTGTTTAGGCTCATTTTTGTGACTTTTCAGACCTTTCATAACTCTGTTTTTGGTTATCTTGGGCACCTCTTGCATGCTTCTTATACTTGTAATGTAATCCTACTTGTAGCCTTGCAAAGTAGCATGTCTTTTTGCTTTGAATTTGCTTAGTTCAAGCATGTTTTTAGCCATTATCTGACATTTCATAACTCTGATTTGTGTTGGTTTGGTTGCCTCTTGCATGCTTCTTGCACTTGTAGTGTAATTTTGCTCATTAGCCTTGCATGCTTGGTGTTTTGGCCTTTTATTCTAGCATGCATATGCTTCACTCCAGCATGTTTTTGGCTCTAATTTAGCATGCTTTAGGTCTGATTTGAATGGTCTTGGTCATGTGGCTCATGCTTTGAATAGCTATAGTGTAGTTGGTCTTGCTAGCCTTGAGTTTTGGGGCCTTTAGCGTGCCATACTTGTGTTGTTTGCATGATATGTCATCATTTGGTATGCAATTTCAGTGCCTACATCTCTGCCATACTCTCTTGTTTATCGCTTCTTCATTGTACTTGAGAGTTGTGCTTAATGCCTAGCTTGCGAGCTGATGCATGAGCATGTTGTTGTAGCTTTTGGTGCTTCATTTTCAACATGATTGTACCATTGTTGTGGCATGAGATAGGTTTGACCATTTGAGATTGATGGTGCATGCTTTATATGTAATATACTCCACTTGCCTTGATGCCTTAGCTCCTAAACATGCCATGCATGCATTGCTTGCATGATAGAGCCTTGTGCATGCCACTCTAGCATTGATAGATAAGCTTGTTGTTTGCATGTGTGTTGCATTGCATTATGTTTGGATCGGACATTAATCCAAATACGAGAAACGAGGGGCGTTTCATACTTGAAGTGATGAAACGTGCCTTATTTCTTAGTCGCCGTCCTTTTTGATCAAGCATGATAGAGGTGGAGGCCCTTATGTGTTATTTGTGCATTCATTGACATTGACTTGTGCAAACTTGGCTTCTCAGCCATTGTGCGTTGCGATGCTTGGTTGGTGGCCCGAGAGTCAAGTACCGCACTCCTTTGAGCTTGAGAAATAATAGGGAGGATGGTTGTGTACACATATCTTGCCAATACACTGCTATACCCCTTGTTGTTCTCTGTTACAGCAAAACTGGAGCTTGGCAAATTAACTGGTTGGCCAACCAGTAAGGGTGGTGGACCGACCACTTTTTCTGGTCTACAGCCCCCTTTTCTGGTCGACAGCCCACCAGGAGGTCCCCATGTTGGAGCAGAAGCAATCTGGAAGTTAGTGCACTTTTTAGAGATCAAATCAAATGCAAACGCAAACAGAGGTAATTATGGGCATAGTAATGGATTTCCGAGCGAGGCGATCGAGCATGCATGCACCCCTCACCCCGAGTACCTCTTTTAACTGCTTTAGCTGCTTTACTTAGTTAGCTAATTTGTCAGTTTTGTACTTAATTAGTTAATGTGCTTAATTAATCGATTTGTATGTAATAATTAGTTAACTAGGAATAGTTAATTAGTTTCGGTTTGTAATAATTAGTTTAATTAACGTAGCTAGTTAGCTTATTATTTGGACCCTCCGTTGAGAGGGCAAATTTTGTAATAAGTGTGCGTGTGTGTGAATGTCTTCCAACCCCCACGTCTTTCTCCCTTTTACTTATCAGCTTTTGATGGTTAGTTTTAGGACAAATTTCAATTAGCATTCTTATGTTCTACATGCGTGCATCATTCATTCGTATTGCATGCAACAAGCTCGGCGCATCATTCAAATTGCATTGAATTTCAATACTTACTTGAATACGTGTTTCAAAGCATGTTATCAAGTGTTGCATTCATATGCCATCTCGGAATAGCCGAGCCTATTTAGCTGCATTTTGCATGCGTTGCATTAGGCATCTTAACATAGCTAGGATCATGCATTGATTTCTAACTAGTTTTCTGTTTTGGCTCAGAGTACATTGTGAGTGTTTATGCTTTAACATCTTTGCATGCGTGTAAGTGACTGCCATGATAGCATACTTGCCATGAGGCTAACTGCTTAAGTGTTTAACTGCATGAATGCCTGTGGATGAAGGCTTGATTGCTTGAATTAGGACAATTCATCAAATGTGCGTTTTAAGCCCACTAGAAGTGGAAAATCATCATGTTTTAAGCCCACTTGAGGGTGGCAAATCCGCATTTTAGCCTACTTGAGGGTAGCAACTTCAAACCATTTTCGAAAAACAAACATTGAATTGTTTTGTTCCAATTCAAGAGATCTAGTCTATACTTGTGTGCTGTGCGCATCACGTAGTAATGTTAGCTAATAACCGGAATAAGAACATATGTGTTTTCAAAAACAACATATCATGCTTAGTAGAGGCCGATCTTTGATCAGGCGAGCGGGGGTGCTCATTTCAGGACCTTTCCCTCTCGTACCCAAGTTCCTGAGCCGAGGCAACTTTGGTGACGACGGACACGTGGCCTTAGGCACGAGTCAGGGTTTCCTAAATTTTCCAAAATAAAATATTTAGGTGGCGACTCTGAAATCTGGCAAAGCAATCCATGTTTGGAGCTTTTTGATTAAAATCGATTTTTCAAAACGATTTGCTGGATTTGGACTCTTTGGTGACTTATCAGTTTTACATTTCACTTTGTGAGATTAGATTCAGAACCGTGATAGGAGTCCGAACTGTAGTAGCTAGAACTACAATTCGCGCCCTCGCATGCGGAGCGGAGTTCGGGCGGTCTACAGCCAACCTCGTACTCCTGAGAACTAGGGTCAACATCTCTAGCTAGAGGCTGAAGATCTCTGAAGAAGTGGCGGATCCATAGGGTGTAGGAGGCACGGTCTGTCCTCACTCGTTTGGTCCTCCTTGCTGAACCATCAAATACAAAGCTCCACCGACCACAAGCTTGAAGATTTTGTTTTAAGGATTGGATTAGAGAATCATCCTCGGGGGGTATCCGCTCAGAATAAAAGGCATCAAGTCCAGTCACTTCTAGGTGCAGCAGCATGGACACATCCTCAAGGGTGGGCCCCATCTTATGCTGGCCAAGTATGAAAGTGTGTGTCTCTGTGCTCCACGAGAGAGCCATGGCTTCAAGGCTAGCATTGTTGTGACAAATGGATAAAGATCGAGATGTCTTCATTGGAATCAATAGTCGAGCCTCCTGAAGCCTCTGACAGAAGCCTCTGTCCATGAGGACATCGTCAACCTATTCTTGCCAACCAAAGGGAGGGTTAGAGAAAGCCTTGAACTAGGGATAGCAGTAAGGAAAATCCCCTCGCTCAACCCTAAAGCATAGCACCGAAGAAGGGGAAATGAGGGCTCCATGTCTGGAATCAGTATCCTCAAAAAGACACAATGGACTCCCCTTTGCAGATAGAGGAGAAGCAGTGAAGGTAGTTGCTCGCCAGAACGGGTCCTTCCTGCCAAAATAAGGAGATTTCTTCCACTCAGACACCAGGGGCATATCCCTCTCTTTCATAAGAGCCGATTCTGATGATCCTAGGACGACATATTTCTTTCGAGAAGACATATAGCTGAAATAATAGGCATAAAAACAAGGAGTCGACCATATCAAACTCAAAATATCAGAATTGAAGCAACACAAATTAATAAGAATTCAAATAGAATTTTGGCATCAACATTTTATTTTCTCGAGTGTCCGCAAGATCAACACACAACAATTTATGGTCATATACTCTATTACATCAATTTATTCTTCCAAGTGAAGCGTTCACTAAATTTGGATATTGAGAATTCATCTATCAAGTATATAAAGCTCAATATTGGGTTTCACGATTTTCGGAGCCATAATAATCAATTGTTTGATAGCAAGATTTATATACAATATAAGGGACTCATTTCCTCGAATTTCGCTAGCAACAACATTTATTTTAGTTGCTCTACAAATTTCAAAAACAAGCAAAGCTAGCAACAACACTCACTTGCATTACATAACTCTTTCTCTACGTCAAATAGCTCAACTCAAGTGGCAAGTATAATATTAATATCAAAGTGGTCTCACAAGTGCAGAATTCAACAAGCAATGGTTCAATTTATACAAACAATGCCCAAAAAATGAAGCTCAATTTTGAATAGAGTCTCATTGGGTCTTTTCTCAATGATGAATGTTAACAGGTTATATTCAAGCCAAGTCCCTCAACAAGGTTTCAAATTCCACAGCATATTTCAAAAATGCAAAGCCCAAACAAGTGTTGGTTTATCCAAATTCATGGATTAAATTTTGTTTTATCACCCTTAGCCTTAACAATTTCAGCATCAAAACTCTATTCAGGCTCCTCAGCGGAGATTCAAATCACAAATACTATGACCTAGTAGCTCCAAGCTCATGAACATAAAAGTCCATCAAAACAAGAAAGGAAAGTGGGTTTGAACAAAGCTTACCCACAGATCTGAGAGGAAAATAGCAAATTTGAAGCAGCAATGGGCAAGAAAGAAATTGAGGGTAGTGCAAACCAGACATGGAGAGCCACGGCTGGAAGCAGTGGCAAGGCCGCAAATGTGAGACAAACACGCCCAGGGCCGACAATAAGCTGAAAGGTGCTAGACAAGACCACACACGTCATGTTGAGTGGGCGACGTGCATGATCGGCGTTGAACATCAGAGGCCAGAAGCAACAATGGTGCTGCGGAGGAGTACACGATGCGTTGAGTAGGTGATGTGTGTGGTTGACACTGGAGCAACAGTCAAGACTGATCGACAATGGGTTGCAGGGCCGGCCCTGAGGACAGGCAAGAGAGGCCTGCGCCTTGGGCCCCCAAATTTGGGCTAAAAATAGGGGCCCTCAAATATAATTTTGTGTTTTAGATATACAAAAAAAAGGTTCAAATATTATAGGCCCAATAGAACATGGGGCTCAAAAAAAAGCCACAAGACTAGATTTTTATTTTTTTTTTAAGTATTTGTAATGATTGCTTCTTATCAATATATGAAAGTAAATTTTTATTTATAATTTTAATGATTATATGTGCAAGTAAATTTTTTTGTGGCTACAAACAAATAAAAAAAGTTGTAACTTATTATTTTATCTATGATTTTTTTTTTCAATGTAAGAGGGCCCCATTTCTAAAGTTCGCCTTGGGCCCCCTAAATCTTAGGGCCGGCCCTGATGGGTTGGTGGCGAAGTTGCCGTAGAGAGAAGCCAACAGTGATTGACACTAGGCAGTCGCGGCTAGTAGTAGCAGTGACGTCACCGGGGAGTCAGCGTCGGCACTGGTCAATAGAACTGAGCTCCATCGTGTCTGGGTCTCTGAGGAGTTGCGTCTGTAAACTGAGGTGAAGCACCGATGGTGGGCAGCAACTTGGGTCGCGACGCTGGGACAGGTTAGTGACTAGGTCGCAACGTCTGCAACAATTGGAGTTGGGGCAAATTAGTGGCGGCACTTGAAGCAGCCACTACCAGTGTGCAAGCGTCGATGGTTCTCAGTAGTCGCAAAGCAAGATGGTCATGGTGGCCTTTGGCTTTGGCAACTGCGGAGCTCCGATTGAAGAAAAAGAGAGCTAGGTCGGTCTTGAAGAAGAAAGGAGCCTGGGTTGACCTCTGTAGAGAGAGAAAGAGCTAAAGTGGCTATGGACAAAAAAGTGGGTGAGGTTTAGGGTTTTGTCCCTTTCCTTAAATAGGAAAAAAAAAGGGTGATTCCTTGAATATTTCCTCAAATATTCCGAGTGTGTATATATATATATATATATAGTGGGCCTTGTGGCAATTCAAAAAAAAAAAAAAATTATTAATCGTCAATTTTATCTGTAAATTACAGTGAGTCATCAACTTTATCCATAGGCCATGACAAGACAATATTCCCGAGGACGTGATGTAATGTATGGCCAAAGAAGTGAAAGTATGCATGTCCGAGAAAACTAAAATTTCTCATACACACAAGGGGCAAAATGTAGGAGGAGTCAAGTCGGGCCCATTTAAATTAATTAGGCCCAATCAAAAAATCCAAAATTTGTGGGTCTGGATTTATCGCCATCAAATGGGCCAGATCGCTCTAAGTCTCGAAAGAGTTCGGATCGACGAACTTAGAGACTTACTCGGGCCCAGACTCGAAAGGGTATTGAGCAAGCCTAGAGATCCGAGGCACTCGGGATTCGAAAAGATTCAATCGCAATCTAGAAGCCGCTCTATTGGTGAGTCCCAGAACATTTGCGAACTTGGAGCATTCCAGATCAACCTGAGTGAGGTTAGAGTCCGAACAAAAGGCCCAAATCCCGAGGACGGTGGGTGGAAATGAATTCACTCATCGATTGATCTAGCCTTTGCAAGGCCGGCCCTGAGGGCAGGCAAGAGAGGCCTGCGCCTTGGGCCCCCAAATTTGGGCTAAAAATAGGGGCCCCCAAATATAATTTTGTGTTTTAGATATAAAAAAAAAGGTTCAAATACTATAGGCCCAATAGAACATGGGGCTCAAAAAAAAGTCACAAGACTAGATTTTTATTTTTTTTTAAGTACTTATAATGATTGCTTCTTATCTTAATATATGAAAGTAAATTTTTATTTATAATTTTAATGATTATATGTGCAAGTAAATTTTTTTGTGGCTACAAACAAATAAAAAAAGTTATAACTTATCGTTTTATCTATGATTTTTTTTTTCAATGTAAGAGGGCCCCATTTCTGAAGTTCGCCTTGGGCCCCCTAAATCTTAGGGCCGGCCCTGATGGGTTGGTGGCGAAGTTGTCGTAGAGAGAAGCCAACAGTGATCGACACTAGGCAGTCGCGGCTAGCAGTAGCAGTGACGTCACCAGGGAGTTAGCGTCGGCACTGGTCAACAGAACTGAGCTCCGTCGCATCTTGGTCTCTGAGGAGTTGCGTCTGTAAACTGAGGTAAAGCATCGATGGTGGGCAGCAGCTTGGGTCGCGACGCTGGGACAGGTTAGTGATTAGGTCGCAACGTCCGCAACAGTTGGAGTTGGGGCAAATTAGTGGCGGCACTTGAAGCAGCCACTACCAGTGTGCAAGCATCGATGGTTCTCATTAGTCGCAAGGCAAGCTGGTCATGGTGGCCTTTGGCTTTGGCAATTGCGGACCTCCGATTGAAGAAAAAGAGAGCTAGGTCGGTCTTGAAGAAGAAAGCAGCCTGGGTTGACCTCTGTAGAGAGAGAAAGAGCTAAAGTGGCTATGGACAAAAAAGTGGTTGAGGTTTAGGGTTTTGTCCCTTTCCTTAAATAGGAAAAAAAAAAAGGGTGATTCCTTGAATATTTCCTCAAATATTCCGAGTGTGTATATATATATATATATATAGTGGGCCTTGTGGCAATTCAAAAAAAAAAAAAAAATTATTAATCGTCAATTTTATTCGTAAATTACAGTGAGTCATCAACTTTATCCATAGGCCATGACAAGGCAAAATATTCTCGAGGACGTGATGCGAAGCATGGCTGAAGAGGTGAAAATATGCATGTTCGAGAAAACTAAAATTTCTCATACAAACAAGGGGCAAAATGTAGAAAAAGTTAAGTCGGGCCGATTTAAATTAATTAGGCCCAATCAAAAAGTCTAAGATTGGTGGGCCCGGATTTATCGCTGTCAAACTGGTCAGATCGCTCTAAGCCTCGAAAGAGTTCAGATCCATGAACTTAGAGACTTACTCGGGCCTAGACTCGAAAGGGTATTGAACAAGCCTAGGGATCCGAGGCACTCGAGCTTCGAAAAAATACAATCACAATCTAGAAGCCGCTCCATTAGTGAGTCCCAGAACATTTGCGGACTTGGAGCATTTTGGAATCAACCCACCAGAATCATGAGTGAGGTTAGAGCCCGAACAAAGGGCCCGAATGCCAAGGACGGTGGGTGAATATGAATTCACTCATCGATTGATTTAGCCTATGCCCGGGTTAAGGTGGCACGACCCCGGGGGGTCCATGAGACTCGGCAATATTGGTGGTGAGGGGTCCTTTAGGACTACCTTAGCCCTTTGGGATGAATGGGGATCATTAGTTGGGTGTGGCTAAGAAGAAGGGTTCGCCGAGAGGTTGATCTCCTTTTCGAGGTTTTCTTCATCCTCGAAGAGGTCACCTCCTCGGACAAGGTGGTTAGAGAGAATATTCTCCATGTGCCTTGCACATGGCCTCCATCTTACATCATGAAGTGCCTATAAATAATACCCATCTATAATTTTACAAGGGATGGATTTTGAAGAGACAACTCTTGGTAAAGAACTAATTTCCCTTCTCCATTATCTACCTTGAGAGTAAAAGTAGGAGATCCATGGGAGAGCCATGCCATTATTCTCTCTCTAACTACTTTGCCTTTTTCACCGAATCTCTTATCTCCGTCATCTCTTTGCTTTTGTATTCTTAGTTGTGATTGTTAAAAAATCTAAACCTTTCATCATTTCTAGAGAATTCAAATTTTCTTCAAAGATTTTCAAAGATCTTCAAATTTTCCAACAATGTTTTTGAACCCTCTCATACAAAATGTTGCCTCAAACAATCTCCAATTACATGTAATCTATTGATGTAGTCCCCTCATTATTTTCTCATCTCAAAACAATACATACAATAAAATATGTTGACCTTGAGTTGACAGAGGAAAAAGAGTTGGTCTAACGGTAAATTATCAATTTTGATATAGAGGTTCCTTTTAAAAATAAAAATGCATTACAAGTTAGGAATTTAACACTTAATCAAGATTTATGAAGCATGAAACACAAATAAGTTTCAAACAATATTCAAAATTCAATACAAAAATATAAAAAGTTACATTATTCACTATAAAATAAGGCTTTCCATAATCAATGTGATTTCACTATGATCTTAAAAGAGTTATAGCACATTATAGAGAGATGCAACACTTTAATATTATATATATATATATATATATGTATATATAGTATCAAGACAATAGAGTAGAGCTGTAAAGATACCAAAAGTAACCATACTCAAAATTCAAGAGTAAGAGTAAACCCTTTGAACTTTGTCCCTACAATTCTCGTTCACTTACCAAGAAATTGGATCAGCAGTCCAGTGGTTAATGTGTATTTATGAAGATTCACACTATCCCAACCATACACAATTATATGTATTTATTCAGACTAATGTTTGAGGGCCACAAAAAATGTGGCTCAAATGGCTCAAAACTGCCAAAACGACGTCGTTTTGCGTCGTTTTACGCCCAAAACGACGTCGTTTTGGCAGATGATTTTTTTGTTTTTATTTTTATAGCTAGGTATTTGGGTTAACTTGTACGCACCTCACTTAATCTAACGGTCCTAAAGTTAAAAATTGAACAAATCTTTAGTAGTCCCTTAGGGTGACTTGAAATCAAGATATTAAATTTTACTCTTAAGTCTTTACCACTCAGTCAAATAACTTTGAAATACAATTTTTGACATTTTTATTTTTTCTTATTTTTTATTTAGTAAATTTTTTTAATTTTTATAGCTAGGTATTTGGGTTAACTTGTACGCACCTCACTTAATCTAACGGTCCTAAAATTAAAAATCGAACAAATCTTTAGTAGTCCCTTAGGGTGACTCGAAATCAAGATATTAAATTTTACTCTTAAGTCTTTACCGCTCAGTCAAATAACTTTGAAATACAATTTTTGACATTTTTATTTTTCTTACTTTTTATTTAGTAAATTTTTTAATATTTTAATCATTTTTTAAAAACTTTTTAGATTCACCTAATCTAAATGTATTTAAGAAGTAAAATACTTGTGAAAAATTCTTTAAAACAATTCACCAAATGCAAAATATATATATATATATATATATATAAACACATAAAAATAATCAGTACATTTTTTTATTGTATTTATTGAATTTTTTAAAGATTATTTCAAAAATATAATTTACATTTTTTAGATGTGTGGGGATATATTTTTGAGAACCAACACGTGGCAAGGTGACACCGATGTGTCAGCCGAGGTGCCACGTGTTCTGATCATTATGCCGAGGTTATATCGGCGTTGCCGAGGTTATCTCCGAAGATATCGGAATTCGAGATAAACGGATAAGGGACAAGAGTCCTAAAATGAAGAGGAGACTTAATCAAGATGAAGATAAAGCTCTTAGGGAGTTTATCTTTATCTCTTGAAGAGTCCAAAGTCAGTACTGAATTGGAGTCCGTAGGAGTCAGGCTTCTAGTGGAACTGGGATTAAGTTAACTATAAAAGAGAGGCACCCCCGTGGGTCTAAGGTACGCAATTTATGCTTTAAGCAGTAAGTTTAGCACTTGATTATCTTTGAGAGATATACTGACTTGATCGTCGGAGTGCCCCCAGGTGAAAGAGCCACCGCCGAAGCCTTCTTTTTTTGTTACAGGTTTACTGAAGCCATCTATTCTGCCAGTACTCTCTAGCTGATTACTAAACGGGCAGTGTGATCAGAAAATCACTTACACAATTTGGTGCCGTCTGTGGAAAAGAAAGAAGAATAGATGGCCAGTAACGGATAGAAGGAAAAGATTGGGGATGACGCTCTTGCTAGGAGTGGCAGACCTATCGACCTTGATATCGAAGAAGACAACCATAATGCAGAAACTCGTGACCAGGGCCACGGAGAGAAAGACGTCGGCCAGGAGGGCGACACTTCGAAGAAGACAGACCAAAGCAGGTACTATAACGAAGATAACCTCCAAGTTTGGAGGGATAGATGCCTACGGAGGGATGAAGAAGTAAAAGAATTGGCAAACAAGTTGGCAGACCTGCAGTCAGTCGTCAACTTCATGATGCAAAACAATGTCATGCAGCCACCGTACCCGTTGCAGGATATGCCGATTCCAGCAACTAATACCCAGAAGGGAGGAAGGAAAATAATCCCCGAAGCCCCTCAACACACCAGGAGCGGAAGGCACTCTCATCGGCCTTCCAGGGAAGTCGGACGAAAGGAGCCGAGACGAGAGGAGTCCCGAAGGAAGTGTCACACAAAGAACCCAGAGCCCAAAGAACATCGGCATGTTCAAGGGCAAGCGCTCTACTTTGACACAACCTATGGAGAAAGATCAAAATAGGCCCACCACGCGGCCGAAAGCAGTGTGCCGAAAAGATTGAAGTCCAAAGATAGCCGAGCTCCAGGGAGGAGCAAAGAAGACTTGAGAAATTACCTCGAGAGGAAGGAACAGAATGCTGAAGCCGAGGTAACTTCCCCGGTTAAGCTGAGGACACCATTTTCGGTGGCATTGGACAAATTTGAAGCACCAAAGAGATTCAGTATGCCGAGGTTCCAAATATATGATAGTAAGTTAGATCCCAACTTTCACGTTGGACTATACTTGAATTCAATGGCATTATACAATGGGAACGAACTGTTGCTCTGCAAAGTATTCCCCTCATCCTTTGGGGAGATTGCATCAGATTGGTTCCATAAACTACCAAAGGGAAGCATAAAGACTTGGGAAGGCCTGGCCGAGATGTTTGTGGCTAGGTTTGTGACGAACAAACTACAGCCCTTGAGGGTTGACGCTCTGATGGCTTTAAGAATCACCAAGGATGAAGGCCTTAGGGCCTACGCAAAAAGGTATTACGAGGTGTTCAATCGAATACCCGAATACAACCAAGAGGTGGCGGTCGTGTCTTTTAAGAACAGCCTGAAAGATGACTGCCCACTACGGAAGTCTTTGGCAAAGACATTGCCAAAAAGCATGGAAGAACTCATGGCGAGAATCGAGAAGTACGCCAGAGCCGAGGAGGATACATCGGGAAACAAAGAGACAAAGCAGGAGAAAGGAAACGGCTTGCCGAAGTGAGGCCGAGGTAACAATGGATCGATTAAACAAGAAACGAAATTGAGGGCTAAACAGGCAGTGACGACTATGTTCCGAATCCCAGTCCACAAAGTCCTGGATCAAATACGAAACCAACCCTATTTCAGAGCACCGGCAAGAGCGCCAGGGGAATTTATGAGAAGAAACGTTGGTAGGCGTTGTGCTTACCACAATGAAGGAGGGCACCCAACTCAGGGTTTCAAAGCCTTAAAAGCACACTTAGAAGACATGGTGAGGCAAGGCCATCTAAGGGACCTTGTCGATGAGGCCAGGACAAGAGAAGAACAGGCAAGATTGCCTCAAGCACCAGGAGCCCCGCCTCTCCCAGCACAGCAACCACAAGCAGGAGGACCACGGGTGGTTAATGTAATTCACTCAAAGGTGAACGAAAACGACATACGTGGGGAGACCTGAAAGGTAAAACACCTGCAGCACGTGAACCAGGTCGAACGTAAAAGACCTCGGCCTGAAGAATGCCAAGGACCGACGATAGACTTTACTGAAGCTGACCTAGAGATGGTCCAGCATCCACATAATGATGCCTTGGTAGTATCCCTCCAGGTTGGGGAATGCCAAGTGAAACGCATCTTGATTAATCAAGGCAGCTCTTGCGACATCATGTATGTTAGATGTTACAAAGAGCTGGGCCTTCATCCTGATGACTTGGAGCAATCCAATGGCCCGATGGTCGGCTTCAATGGAACGCCGACGTGGCCATTGGGCGCAACAAGCTTGGAAGTACAAGCCGGCGCTAAGAAGATCAAGACAAAATTCATGGTGATTGACACGCCCTCGCCATACAACATCATCTTGAGAAGGCCATGGTTGCATGCAATAGAGGCAGTTCCCTCAACGTTGCATCAACTACTACGGTTCCCAACAGGGCATGGGATTGAAGAAGTCAGAGGAGATCAACTGCAGGCAAAGAATTGCTCCATGGCAGCAATGAAATCCACCTGCAACATTCGAGAACCAGAGAAGGTATAAACGCGCTTGGATTGAATAAAATATTTAAAAAAATTTAAAAACATAAACTAAAAAATATGTTTGTTCAGGTTTAAAATATTATACTTATTTTATATTTTTTATGACAATGGGCTCATACACATTATAATTGAAAAAAAATTAATTAAAAAAATTAATTGGAAAAAAAATAATTGAAAAAAAAATTATTTTAAAGAAAAATTATTTGAAAAAAAAATTGTTAGTCAAATTTTTAAATTTCTATTTAAAAACCAACGTAAACTCATTTTTTGAGTTTACGTTTTTTCCTCAAATTTATAAACTAAGACAACTATTTATAAACCAAAAAAATTACCAAACAAGTTTTTATAACAACTTTTAAATTTTTATAAATATAAACTAAAAACTGAAAATGAAATAGTTTCCATACAAGTCCATACTAATAAGATTTTTTAAATAAAAGTATGATTCATAATATTAATTTTTTATTGAATTTCTTTTGAAAGTGCTTGAGGAGAAAGTTGGGTAAAAATAGCCTTTTAACATTTGTGTTTGGTTGAAAAATCCATAAAGGGATTTAAAAAGGTAAAGAAAAAATATTCGTGAAATTAGGTAAAATATAAGTATATTTTATTCACATTTTATATACCTTTTCTCTTTTTTTTTTTTCTAAATATCTTCTTAAATTTTTCAATCAAACATAGCGTAAAAGACAAAATAAACTAAAATAATCAATAAGAGAGTATTGCTATCTAGGCCCAAAAGTTAGACCTACTTCTCAAACCTAGTGTTGTGTGAAGAAAATGATTTGTTGATAATTAAATATTGACACATCACTGAATTTAAATATTCGATTTGTATATCATTTTACTTTTTCTCTCACAACCATCAAATCAACTAAAAAAAATTAACTAACATCCCAAGCACAATTATTTGAATTAGACTACGCCTCGTTTGGGAATAAACTATTTTAATAATTTTTTAACTTTTTACGAAAAGATGTGCACAAAAATAAAGAGAGTGATGTAACAACTTATAGTGACTTTTTGAGTAAAATATATAATTAACAAACGAGACCTAAAATAGTCAAAAAGTTAAATAACTAATTAATATAGCCAACTTCCTAAACAAGACATTTATTTGTCAAATTTATTTAATTTAAATACACTTAAAATAGATTATTTTTTTTTTTAAAAAAAAACGCAATAAAATAAAATCATTACGATTATTTAATAGATCTAATTTTTGACTGCTATCGTTAACGGTATCTCCACCTACCAACCAAGATGTGAAGAAGCACATGGGTTGGTTGGTGATTGGCAATTGGTGGTGTGGTGGTTGTGTTTGTAGGATATATATATATAGATAGATATATATTTTATAATATGTGAAATCTTGATAATAAAAAAAAAAATGTCTCAGAATTTTAATTATCAAAATACTCTCGACATAATTTTACATTTATTTACTTTTTATTTTTTTATTTTTATCAATTATAAAAGGTTATGATTCTAAATTTAGGAGGCTAATACTTAGATTAAAATCAGTTACATATATATGATAAATTATATTTTTAGGATGAGGATTTTCTCAATGGAATCCATCAAGGGTCTTTATCGATAATTCGAATCGTTCAGCTCGTAAAATTTTTCATATATATTATTTATGATTGTGGAGAAGGTATTTGGTGATATTGGAGCATTGCCCCCACACTAATTACGACTGGACATTAGTCTTCTTTTTTTTCTTTTTTTTTTTCATTTTCAAATGAGACACAAAAGTGGTAGACTCCACTGTTTTAACCAGTTAAACAACACATTGATTTCTTGTCCTTGTGGCCTTCTTGTACAAATTGTCAAATCGTAATGTAAATAACAAATTTAAGGGTAAATTACTCTTGCCTTCCCTTACGTTTTTGATAAATACAGAAACTTTTTTTATAATTTTAATAATTATGATTTTTTTTTTATTTACTTTTGCTAACAATATTAAAATTCCCTTACTTTGTTAATTTATCACAAATGACATTAATTGACAATTAAAAATAACTATATTACCTCTTTTAATTAAGCTATTTAAATAAAAATTTCACGTATCTTCCCTAAGATTTTTCATCTATGTTATTAAAGATCCATGCATATTTTAACATAATACCTTAGTAATTTAATATAAGATCCTAATAATATCATACATATAAGATTTATTTCATACTATATAAATAACGAAAAATTTATCAATTTTAATTAATACATTTATTATTTAATTTTTTTTCTTTTTAAGTTGAAACAAATGGATTAATTTTTTTTCCAACAATTTGTCCTACTTATTTATTCATATGTAAAAAAATTATTTATCTCTAAATTGTTAAGACATTATTAAAACATTTAATAAAAAAACTTAATTTTCATTGACAAAATACTTAAAAATAAATAATTTCTCGAAAATTAATATTAGATAACATTCTAATAATTTAATGGACGAATTACATTAACAGTCCCTATAGTTTGAGAATCGAATCATTTTGGTTTCTGACTTTTCAATTATGACACATTTGACCCTGAATTTTAAATCTTGTTTCAAATAAGGACAATTAAAGATACCATTGCTCAATTTCAAAGACAAAGTCGTCAATTTGATAAAATATAAACTAATTTGACAAAAATAAATGTCAAACAAATATTTTTGAATTCTTAAAAATAATTTTTACCCACCAAAGATAAAATTATGTAAAATTAATAAATCTTTTAGACATTTATTTTTTTTATCGAATTAATTTTTATTATGTGTTTGGATGATGATCATATAATGGATGGTTGTTAGGCTTTTAATGTGTAATCGATATATTTAATATATTAAATATTTTTAGTTTTGGATATTTTGATTTAATGGATTAGTTTAATAATAATATCAAATTTATCGTCATATTTGACTTTTAGAAAAATAGAAACTAATTTAATGAAAATAAAAATAACCACCCATTACATGATTATCATCTAAACATATAATAAAAATTAATTTGGTAAAATAAATATATAAATAAATAAATGTCTAAAAGATTTATCAATTTTACATAATTTTATCTTTAGTATGCAGAAATAATTTTTAAAAATTCAAAAAATATTTTTTTGACATTTATTTTTGTCAAATTAGTTTATATTTTATCGCAGTGACCACTTTGCCCTTGAAATTAACCAATGGTATCTTTAATTGTCCTTATTTGGAACACGATTCAAAATTCAGGGTCAAATGTGTCACAATTGAAAAGTCAGGAACCAAAGTGACACAAGACTCAAACTATAGGGACCATTTATGTAATTCACCCTAATTTAATATAAGACTTATTCCACATTACACAAATAACGTAAAATGTATCATTTTAAGTAATGCATTTATTATTTATCTTTTTTAAAAGTTGAAATAAATGCATTTATTTTTTTCTCGACAATTTACATTACTTATTTATTCATATGTAAAAAATATATTGTTTTATCTTTTCTCAATGTTATTCTTAAATTTTAATTTTTATCCTTGCACCATTAAACTTATGGTTGATGCATATTTAAAAAAGCGTAAGTTAATATTTTTTTACATGATTAAAAAGTTAAAAAAATAAATATAGAAGTAAAAAAAAACAGAAACAAATTACCTCCAATGAGGTTATCAACATTAATCTTAATTTATATGCACTAAATTTAATTTACCCTAGTAAATATATATGAAATTATTATTTATTTTTCCACAAGTTTTTGAACTTGTATAGAAAAAATAAAATAAAATTTAACCATTAATTAAGGTGACAAATGAATTCTAAGATTTCATGATACTTCATTCCCTATTAACTAATGTTAATTTATTGTGGGGTAATTATATTTTTTTTACATTTATATTTATTTTTTAATTTTTTTAATCATGTAAAAATATTAACCTGTGTTTTTGTAAATATGTATCGATTAGAAATTTAATGACTCAAAGATAAAAATTAGAATTTGAGAATAATATATGATTGAGAAAAGATAAAACAATAATGTTTGTACATATGAATAAATAAGTAATACAAATTATCCAAAAAAAAAAATTCATTTACTTCAAATTTTTAAAAAAAAACTCAAATAATAAATGCATTACTTAAAATGATAAATTTTAAGTTGTTTATATAGTATGGAATAAGTCTTATATTTAAATTATTAGAATATTATCTAACATTATTTCAGAGAGATTGTTTATTTTTAAGTATTTTATCAATAAAAATTAATGTTTTTTTTTTCCATTAAATGGTTTAATAATATTTTAACAATTTAAGATTTTTATTTAATATTGCAAGAATTTTAAGAATTTTATTAAATAATGTTAAAATATATATGTAAATCTCGGGGATGTGAGTGAAATTACTCATTTAAATAGATAGGGTATCTAAGGAGTAATTTCGTCATTATTGGTATGATATCAACATGACATCAGCAAATAACCTAACGGAGGGTAACAATGGGGGAATCTTAATAATGGTTTCAAAATTGGAGGAGATTTTTGTAATTATTGAAACTCAGGAGATGTTCCTATATTTGTCAGAAACCTCATGGGAGGTAAGTGAAATTTACCCCAAATTTAATAAGGGCAAACTTCATTACTTGTTTTCACTTCCCCTCAAATTAAAAGTTGATACAATATACTCTCTTTTTAACTTATGAAAATTTTCAATTTAACTATTATATCTCCATTTTGTTAATAAAACAGACAAGATAATAATGTGCACATATCATATTTATGACAGATCTTTAATGAATGTTTTCATCATAAATATAACATGTACATATTATATGCACATTTTCTATTTATTTTGCTAACAAAATGGTGACACAAGGATCAAATGAGTTCATCATCATCATCATTCATGGCTCGAATGTATCAAAATAATATTGTTTTGGAGGTAAAACGACATCGTTTTAATACATTTGAGTCATTTGGGCCACACAAATTCGAGCCGTCAAGCATTTCTCTTTTGAAAATGTGTTAAAAATATGGTGATGATCAACTCAATCTAAGGCCTCGTTTGGCAAGTGACTTTTTTAGTCAAAAAGTCAAAAAATTATTTAAAAAGCCAAAAAGCTAACAACTTATACCAAAAAATCAAAGATTCTCTTTTTTCTCTATTTTGCACATATTTTCATAAAAAGTCAAAAAATCATCCCAAACATACTAGTTTTTTTACATCATATTTTAGCCAAAAAGCTAAAAAGTTATTAAAAAAGTATATTCCCAAATGAGGCCTAACAGTTAAAATTATCCTACTTAAAAAGTTATTAAAAAAACATGTTCCCAAGCGAGGCCTAACAGTTGAAATTATCCTACTTAAAAAGTTATTAAAAAAACATGTTCCCAAACGAGGCCATAAGCGGTGTTTGGGGGAAAAAAAATTAGGATTTTTATTTTTTATTTTTTCCGCTAAAAGACAAAGTTTTTGCAAAATAAAAAAAAACAAATCCAAACAAAATATCACATTCAACCCCATAATCATTTCAATTTTTCTCTCACAAATATCACATCTAATCACAAATAAAACCCAACTATCTTCCCAAACACAAAAAAAAATTTCTTCAATAGTATCCTATAATTAAAAAAACTTACATAAAAATTTACTTTCCAAACACTCACATAATTAGATTCATGGGTTGAGATAAGCCTAATTAACGGTTATTTTTATTCTCTCTCTCTGCATTTGAAAAGAAAAAGTGAGTTACAATGAATAACATTTTTATACAAAAAAAATTATAGTTTAACACTTATTATCATAGTTTAAAATCCTAAAAATGTCATAACAAATATTTTCTACAAGTTTCATATAAATAAATTTTATATAAATTATTTTTTATGTCATATTTGGTAGGGCAGTTAAAAATTTCATTGCCTATTCTGTGACATGAGATTTAAAAAATATTGAACATTAAGTATTTTTGTTCTTCATCCTCTCTCTTTTGCTTCATATAGATTGTAATAGCTATCCATGGTTACTGGCTCTTCAAGCCTATTACTTATATTTTCATAATTAGTTTATGATGTTAAACTATGCCACCTTTTTTTAATGTTTTTTACTTATGCAATATTTAAAATAATAAATGATGAATTATTGATTTTTAATTTTATGGTGCCTTCTAGGAATGGCTATGGTCCAATAATAAATTATTGGATTATTGATATATATTTTTAATTATTATTATTTATTTATTTAATTTTTGCTTAAATTTCAATGTGATGTATTTGTGTTTTATTTTTTTAGAAAGCATGAAATTCTTTTAAAATTTCATGTTCAACGCTATGAATGTATTTATAAATATTTCAATTTATCTAATTCACATGTAATTGCTACAACACATTAAAGTTATCCTTTATCGATAGTCAAAATAGTTATCTTTAATGCGATATTTCAAAATAAGCAATGTTTAGAGCATAATCGACATTTCTGAAAAATTCCTGAAAATAGAGTTAACATTACAAATCATAATTGCATCATTGCCCAACATAGCCAATACTCTCAATATTCCAAGTATTTAATAATTTCTTGACACAAAATCGATTCCTCGAACCTCAATATTTCTAGGGTTTTGACAAAATTGGGAATTTCTTATTTTAAAGATGATTTTTCTCAAAATCTAGGCACTACGATGGTCATAGGTAAACCAATTGAAAACTATACAAACATTTGAGAATTTCCCCCTTTTTGTACATTAGTTAGAGATTTAAAAAACCCTAATCTTCCAAATCATTCTAACTATCAAAATAGCACATAACGTACACAACGTTAAAAAAATTTCTACCTCAAAAGTTGGAAAAGGAGACAAGTAAAAACCCTAATTTTCAATGTGGTTGGATTTTGATCTCCACTAGTCAAAACATTCCCCTCAAGATGCTCATCAAATGGCCTTAAGAACTATGACCAAGATGTTGATGGATTGGTGTGGATTAGAAGAAATGCAAGAGTTTGCGGGTTTAGGTAGAGAGAAGGAAGAGAAAAGGGATAGTTAGAGAGAGAGAGAGAGATGATGATGATGAAAATTGGTCAAAATGGTGAGAATGAATTAGATTCGAGTGAAATGGGTCCAAAAATCGAGACAAAAACACAAAGTCCTGCACATATAGAGCCCCTGACAATGCGTGTGGTTGTCATTCCTGCAAGTGTAGTGGCCCGTAGTCGCACGTGTTGTTCCTTTCAAAGAACAACCATGTTGAAGTTTCAACCTCGCCACACGTGCGGCTCCCATTCCTTGCACATGTGGAAAGCACCCACACTCAGAAGCCCAAGTTTTGCTGACTCCAACCGCATGTGCGGGCCCTCATGGTCGAACATGAGGAAAAAGCCTGGGTGTCCAAATTGTTTCTAAGGCATTTCCACACTCCCTGGTTTCATCTTTATGCTTGAAACTCGCAAATTTCCACTTGGGAAACATCAATAAGGTTAAAAAAAAATTGGGAAATGAAATCTTAAGGACACTACGTGGTTCTCAAGATTCCGAAAACATAGCAAATAATCTAAAATACGAGTTCAAGTCTGGTCTGAGACCCTGGATATCATAGTAAGACTAATTGTAAAATAATAATTTTAGATCATTGATAGCAAACTTTGGTTAGGATATGTAACGCCTTGGGAAAACACCTCCCAAATCTTGTTCCCCTATCTCAATCCGCATAGATACAACCAGTAGATAAAGAAATAATAATACAATTTCGTAACACTTCTTCCCCATTGAACTATTCCCAAGAACTTCAATATAGGCTGCTTACATCTAGAGTTAAAAGGAAACAATTCCATAGCTATGAAGTTATACCAAAGAGAGAAATTAAAAAAATCAAAAAAAAAAAAAAAAGAAGAAGAAAAAAAGGCAACACTCTATCCAAAGTGTCCATTGTTTAAAAATAAAATCCTTTACATTTACACAAAATAGCCCTAAGGCTTCAGCACAAAACATCCAACGAGTGAGTATTCATGCTTCATCCAAATTGCTTTCCATAGTAAATCATTTAGATGGCTTGTCAACTTCATTTCCTGAAAATGGTTAGCTTTTGGGGTGAGCAAATGCTCAATATGAAGTATATTTAACAAATTATATGATTAATTGAAATACACATGATCATGCAATGCAAACATTTGATAAATTTTATTATGTATGCATATGAATACCTTTATGCATGACTATGAAATAAGCAAATGTAATGGTTAAATAAGCATTTCTTGATTTTTCAAGGGCGGTAAATATACTATGACATTCCAAGTAAGAGCCGTAATTCAAAATACATACATAGATATAGATTTTGTATACTAAAAATAGTGTCACATTTGTTGACTCTAGAAATGGCGAGGCCACGAACACCCAGAACCATGTTTTTTCACATTTGCCGACTCTTGAAATGTCGGGATCATGGACATCCAAAAACATTTTTCAACATTTGTCCGGCGGTATGCACAGATAGGGCAATTAGGCACCTTGACTTCCCGCGCAGGTACTAAATACAAGATACAACTCAAAACCACCCGACTCACTACCTGGACTCATAGACTATTTACCCCCTTTCAACTTTCCACCGTTCAAATCATCATTATATTATCAACGAAATTTAATAATGCATATGATGTATGAATTTGTAAATTCTCATTTTCCCCTAAAATGATTTCAATGCATAACAATTCAATAGTTCACATGTTAATAATGAGAAGATTAACCATCATCATCTCCAGTTTTGGTTTAAAAGTCTCAAAGTCTAACTTTTCAACATCAAAGTCAAGTACATACACTTAATTTTAGGTTCTAGAAACTAATTAGGCGAAACCCCCTCTTTAACTCTTCCAACCATTCATACACATTAGTATCACAACAATCCAATAATTTATATTTCAACCTCAAATTCGAATAAACATGCCCAATTTCATGTTTTAAAAATCAATTGAGCAAAACCCCTCTTTATTAAACAAGTTTCTAAACTAGGGTTTGTAGAAAATTAGGGTTTTCTCTCTTTCATGAATTAGAGACTAATTTCCATCATTAACAACACTAATCCTCAATAATAGACATACTTCCATCCATAATCATGAATTATTGACCACATCCTTCCAAATCATTTATTAGCAAACACAATCCCTACACACACACATATATAGATAGGTGAATATCTAATGAAATTATCACATGTGAGTCTCAAATTAAAGATATAATAAGTTAAAAATACCCCTACCTCAAGAATGGAAGCTTAAGATGAAAACCCACTTGAAATTTCAACGAAAATGCGAAACAATCTTAGATATCTAGAACTAGACTTGTTCTTCAATTTTCTTGAAGGATCTAGGGTGGATTTAAGAGGGGAAAAATGGAGAAATCAAGTGTTTGGAGCTCTAGGGTTTTAGGTGTGCAAGAGGGGGAGAGAAGAAATGAAGAAAGAATAATGATTTTGGGCCAAAAACTCACTTAAATGTACCTAATATCAAACTGACAGCTCGAGCGGTCAAAGCTTGGCTCGTGCGATGAAAAGAAGCTCCCAGAATCTCTGAAATTCGTACAAATCGCTCGAGCGATCAAAAGTTCGCTCGAGCGAACTTGCATCTAACACGGATACTCAAATTTCAAACAAGTATAACTCCTTCATCCAAACTCCTGTAGCTTGCTTTTCGTGCTCTTTTCAGCTATGACTAGCCCTACAGTTCGGATTCCCATGGTTCTGAATCTGATTTCACAGGTGCAATGTGAAATAGTAAAAACACAAAAAGAGTCCAAATCCAGCAATTCTTTTGGAAAAGCGATATTTGAATCAAATGTAAAAAATGGACTGTTTTACCCGATTACAGAGTCGCCACCTAAGTATTTTTAGAAAATTTAGGAAACTCGAGACTCGTGCCAAAGGCCATTAGTCCGTCATCGCTACAGTGTCTCAGCTTGGGAACTTAGGTACGAGAGGGAAAGGTCATGAATTGAGCACCCCACTCGCCCGATCAAAGATCGACCTCTACTAATCATGATGTGATTCTTATTTACATTACATGCTCTTGTTCCGGTTATTATACTAACATTTACTATGTGACGCACATAAATATAGACTAATTTGTGAAGATTGGAACACTTTGATTTCATGTTTATTTTGAAAATTATTTTTGATACGCGTCACTTGAAAATGTGAGTTTGTATGTTAATCAATTTGTCCCAATTTTGGCAATTAGCCTTCATCCACATGTATTTAAGCAGATATATCATTTAAGCAATTAACCTCATGAAAATATGCTTGGCATGGCAACACAAGCATTCGATACAAGATGCTAAAACTCAAAATTGCTCACCTAGTACTCCGAGCCAAAACAAAACAAAATAATTAGAAAATATGCATGCTCCTAACTAATACAATATGACTAATGCAACGCACACGTTATATGATTTTAATAGGCTCGGCTATGAACATGACACATGATTCCATTCAAGACATGTGATGAATTACGTATTCAAGCAATGAATTTAAACATTTAGTTAGTATAATGAGCCGAACCTTGGATGCATGCAAGACAATGGATACAAAGCATAAGAATGCTTATTTGAAAAATGGTGTTTTATACTAACCATCGTAAGCAAGTAAATAAAATGGAGAAAGACGTAGGGTTGGATAACATACAACTTATTACATGTTTGCCCTCGCACAAGAGGGTGAGAATCAATGTCCGAGAGTCTAAATTAAACGAATTATTACAAAATTGAATGAATAAATAAACTAAACTAATTATCTATTTATTACAAATTCTAACGAATACCAAAGACATAAATTAACTGTCTAAGTTAACTAGCTATAACAATAACAAAATAAACTATGGCTACAACAATATATTAATTAAGTACAACAACAATAATAATTAATGATTAATCATCAAACAAGGATACATAAGGATGCACGATGCTCGCATGCGTAGCGTCCAAAAACTACTCTGTTTGTGCAGACCATTTTGTTTCACCTTTAGCCACTAACCTCTGTTTTTTGCAAAACATGCTACTGACCAAACATTGATTGTTGGCCGGCCCCCAATAAAGCCTAGCCCGGCCTAAATAATGCTGGTCATGTCTTGATTTTATGCAAAACCTTGTTTTTGTGCTCTAAGGTAAAAACAATGCAGACAGAGTTTTTTGAGTTCTGTTTGTCCCTCTCACACTCCTCTGTCAAGGGAAAGCCTCAAGAGAAGGTTGAAATCGTTTCCAAAACCATCAATGAGCAATTTGGACAAAGTTTAATGAATGCAATGAATAACAACCATCCCTCCCCTTTATCATGGAATGAGCTCAAAAGGGCGGAGTAAAGACATTTTAAGGGTCATCAAAATACCATGAATTGACGTGTGCCGACTCTTGACACAATAGACGCAGCATAACGTCCGACCGAGCCCAAGCAATATAACTCATTTTCTTTATGTGGATTGGTTCATTTTAAGCCAAATTCATTAGTCTTTACCATTCTTTAACCCATTTGTCCAAGATGATGGTTACGTCCACTAAAGATTACGTCCACCAAGTGAGAAACATGTCAAACAGGAAGTGATTCCTAACATGAAAAAGAGACTATGCCATTGACAATGAACCTTCGTAGAGATTAAGCCATTAAGCATAGATCTCTAGTTCATGTTTTGAATAACCGTCAACCGATTGAAACAACTCTCAAATGAAAAAAATGAATGGTAAGTTGATTATTAAAATGAGGCTCTTTTAAACATAGAAATTAGATAAAGAAAGGCCAAGAACAATATGCAACAAGCTATGTATAACGACTTGTGATACAATAAATGAACTAATTAAAGCTTGAACCAATTAAGAAACCTAGGACAACCCTAAAATAACCCCTAATAAGTGAAAAAAAACTGGCTCAAAGTGCATGAAAAGAGCCCAAAAAGCTAAACAACAAGCAAAGACAACAAGGCTAGTAAACAAGAACAACGAGGGGTGGCGGCTAACCCCTCCACTTTTGAAACCTCAAAGCATGATTTTTAGCCTCTTTTAAACTCTAAAAATCAATTTAGAAAGCAAAAAAAAAGGTGTAAAAACAAGGGTTTGAGGTATAGGTGAAGGTGTAAGAAAGACTGTTAACTCTCTCTATCCTTTGGTAACTCTCCAAACCCAAGCTTAGACACTTGAAAGAAGATCAAAACAATACAAAATACAAGAACTAAATAGCAAGAGATAACAAAGAGAGCAAGAAAAAAGATAGCAAGCTTATACCTCTCAAGAAAGGTAAGCTCTTTGTTTGTAAATCAAACTAAGTCCAAACATAATCTCAAGCTTGAATTGTGATGCTCAAGGCTCAACCAAGGTTCCAAGGCTAAGGTGTGAAGGTGTATATGGTGTATAGATATAGGTTCAAGGTGGTAAGCTTGGTCAAAGGTTGCTTGCACAAGAAGAAGGAGCTCTCAAGAAGGTATATAAGCTTTTTAGAAATTCTTCAACCCTCAAAACAGAGATATAACTTCATTTTTATAGAATTTGAGCAAGAGGGGTCATAAATATCATAAAAAAGGACAGTTGGCAGGATCCCGGCCAGAACAGTACTTCTCGCTACTAAGGCATGTCCGGCCATCAATAGCCGCAGTCGGCTCCCAATGAGGCACAGCCGGGCCTCAATGTGATCCCCTATCTCTCTGTTTTAGACTCAGCATAGGGTGACACAATGTATAAAAATATATTTTTGAGGTACAAATAGTATGAATATGGGAGGTTTGGGATTGTTTCAGAGCTTAAACATAGCCCTTTCGTTGAGACCTCGAACCACGCACAACACTACTTTCATCATCGAGTATACCGAGCAAAGCGCTTGAGCCTTACAGGTAGTCAAAAATAGGGTGTCTACAACTCCGTTTTAGGTCGTTCTTGTATCCAAATCGAAGCCCCAGAAGCAAGATTTCTAATAGCTCTAGCCTTACGTACAAATTCAAAGTGTGGGAAGTGAAAAGGATAAAAGAGTGAAGACTACTCATGGGACAATTATCCGAATAAATGTTTTTGGTTCAATCTTACTTTACCATTATGATACCACCTCAATCAATATTCCAAAATGAACCAAAGAGGCTCCAAGTACAATAATAATAGTGTCAAGAGCAATCCCACTAATTCAAGAAGTACAAAGTGTTACAATCTTCCCACCTTAGAAAGTTTCGTTCCCGAAATTAAACAGTTCAAGATATGAAGTTTAGACAATTCCAAATGAAATAGAGATTGAACACACACTCCCACCAACTAATCACAAATGACTTCTACTCAACAACAAGTTTCTAGAAGATTCTCCCAACATAAAAGATTTCGCGTGATGAACAAGAAACAACTTCTATGAAAAAAGATAAAGCAACCCAATGATATAATGGGTAGGACAATTCCCAATAAAATTACAATCACCACTCTAGAATTTAGTTCAAAATCTAAGGTTAACTCTCATATTTTCAAGTTCCACATTAATATTTAGGCCCACCCTATATGATACGAATAACAACACTCAAGTGATGAGTCTTTCCTTTAACTCGTCCACAAGGATTACCAAGGCCTATTAACCCAGATAGGCGACTCACATTATGTACGGGTCCCCATTCAGCAAGATTAGACAATATGGTCATGAATACTTCTAACAAGCCACAAGAAGCCATCGATTTTCACAAAACTAAAGGTCAAGGGTAAAGGTCTCACTAAAATACCTTACAGTACTCCTGCCTCAAACAGACTCAACTTCCAGGGAATAACTCTCGGTTATCTAACGACCTAGAACCTTAGAAAAATAGTTCTCACATCACATTCACACTCCAAGAAACAACTACAGTCATTTAGCTAACCAATTTTCAAAAGAATATCTCACATCACTTCAAAAGCCCTTAACTCCCTGTCATGAAAAGAAAAGAGAGAGAAGGCAAAATTTTTCCAATAAGAATTCTATCTGCCAATCATGGCCTTTCAACAAGATCAAAGCACCATAGGCCATGTTCTTGTAATACAACTAGCATTCCATATCCATACATTACTCAACTGCGTTATTGAAATACTTAAAAGTCAACAATACCCAAAACAATATTTCCAGACCTTTAAAGATTGAAGGGATTCAAAGTTGGTATAAAACTATATATATATATATAAGGGTTGTCTTAGATACATAAAAGTGAATGGTAAGAATAAAGGGTTTGAAAAGGAACGATCTTGTGAAAATAGTTACAGTTTATACTTGTCGTAACACTCGATACGTCCACTTCCTGACTATTGTTTCTTTCTTTTTACTCACTAGTTTATCCATAGCAATAAATTCTCAATTCTAACAAAAATAAGGCCATACTCAATAGGAAAATTTTGTTCTCAAACATATTTCAGCCATTGACTGCCAAGCATCACCCACCCAAGGATTCCATCACTACCACTACGATGTCACAACCCTATCACAATCATACAGGCAACAACAATTCAAAATAACAACAATAAAGTTAAAGAAAACCAACAAATAAGTTTTTCTCGTAAACTTGGGAAGTCACATTCCCTCATAACTATCATTACAAATTTCAAGGTTGCCAAATATATATATATATATATATAATTTTTCGACTATCCCATCTTGGGGATCACACGCGACCAACTAAAAACAAATATCAAGCAATTTGCACAACTTGTCACTCCCTTGAGTGACATACACACACCAAACAATCAATTCCCATTCACACACCACATGTATAGAATTTAGATGATTTCTGAGATGATTCCATGTCAACCTCTCCTAATGTTACAACCATAATTAACACGCTACTTGAGGAAACATTCTACACTTACATCATCTACCTATACTTACACAACACACTACATTCCTTGGAATCAAAGTCATGATATTAACTCCAAAGCTGAAACACGACTCCACACCATACCAATATTATGACGTCTCGTGAGGTCAAACCTGAATTTAATATCTTCTATAATACGAACTTATTCAATGACAATTATTTACATTATTAATAAATAAATTAATCTCATATTACAAGAGAATCTCTCCAAATGAAATTCAATATACATCTCTCACCAAAATAATATTTCGCCTCTATTACTAAATTCTAACAAAATCATATTTTCAGTACTTCACTCCAATCACTACTAAAGTTGCTTCACCCCTGAAAAGTAATTTAGCTTGAAAAGTCATTCACCATAGTTTACCAATAATGAAAACAAAATCTAATTCTCACAATTGCTTATGCCACAAAATGACACCCACTACCATATCTAACCCACCACAAAAACCTACACAACTCAAGACGAAAGGTTACATTAACAAATATTCATAGTTGGAGTTACCTTGAAATTTCGTTCGAAGTCTCGAATCTTACTTTACCATTATGATACCACCTCAATCAATATTCCAAAATGAACCAAAGAGGCTCCAAGTACAATAATAATAGTGTCAAGAGCAATCCCACTAATTCAAGAAGTACAAAGTGTTACAATCTTCCCACCTTAGAAAGTTTCGTTCCCGAAATTAAACAGTTCAAGATATGAAGTTTAGACAATTCCAAATGAAATAGAGATTGAACACACACTCCCACCAACTAATCACAAATGACTTCTACTCAACAACAAGTTTCTAGAAGATTCTCCCAACATAAAAGATTTCGCGTGATGAACAAGAAACAACTTCTATGAAAAAAGATAAAGCAACCCAATGATATAATGGGTAGGACAATTCCCAATAAAATTACAATCACCACTCTAGAATTTAGTTCAAAATCTAAGGTTAACTCTCATATTTTCAAGTTCCACATTAATATTTAGACCCACCCTATATGATACGAATAACAACACTCAAGTGATGAGTCTTTCCTTTAACTCGTCCACAAGGATTACCAAGGCCCATTAACCCTGATAGACGACTCGCATTATGTACGGGTCCCCATTTAGCAAGATTAGACAATGTGGTCATGAATACTTCTAACAAGCCATAAAAACCTATCGATTTTCACAAAACTAAAGGTCAAGGGTAAAGGTCTCACTAAAATACCTTACAGTACTCCTGCCTCAAACACACTCAACTTCCAGGGAATAACTCTCGGTTATCTAACGACCTAGAACCTTAGAAAAATAGTTCTCACATCACATTCACACTCCAAGAAACAACTACAGTCATTTAGCTACCTAATTTTCAAAAGAATATCTCACATCACTTCAAAAGCCCTTAACTTCCTGTCATGAAAAGAAAAAAGAGAGAAGGAAAAAATTTTCCAATAAGAATTCTATCTGCCAATCATGGCCTTTCAACAAGATCAAAGCACCACAGGCCATGTTCTTGCAATACAACTAGCGTTCCATATCCATACATTACTCAACTGCGTTATTGAAATACTTAAAAGTCAACAATACCCAAAACAATATTTCCAGACCTTTGAAGATTGAAGGGATTCAAAGTTAGTATAAAACTATATATATATATATATATAAGGGTTGTCTTAGATACATAAAAGTGAAAGGTAAGAATGAAGGGTTTGAAAATGAATGATCTTGTGAAAATAGTTACAGTTTATACTTGTCGTAACACTCGATACGTCCACTTCCTGACTATTGTTTCTTTCTTTTTAGTCACTAGTTTATCCATAGCAATAAATTCTCAATTCCGACAAAAATAAGGCCATACTCAATAGGAAAATTCTGTTCTCAAACATATTTCAGCCATTGACTGCCAAGCATCACCCACCCAAGGATTCCATCACTACCACTATGATGTCACAACCCTATCACAATCATATAGGCAACAACAATTCAAAATAACAACAATAAAGTTAAAGAAAACCAACAAATAAGTTTTGCTCATAAACTTGGGAAGTCACATTCCCCCATAACTATCATTACAAATTTCAAGGTTGCCAAATATATATATAATATATATATATAATTTTTCGACTACCCCATCTTGGGGATCACACGCGACCAACTAAAAACAAATATCAAGCAATTTGCATAACTTGTCACTCCCTTAAGTGACATACACACACCAAACAATCAATTCCCATTCACACACCACTTGTATAGAATTTAGATGATTTCTGAGATGATTCCCTGTCAACCTCTCCTAATGCTACAACCATAATTAACACGCTACTTAAGGAAACATTCTACACTTACATCATCTACCTATACTTACACAACACACTACATTCCTTGGAATCAAAGCCATGATATTAACTCCAAAGCTGAAACACAACTCCACACCATACCAATATTATGACGTCTCATGAGGTCAAACCTGAATTTAATATCTTCTATAATACGAACTTATTCAATGACAATTATTTACATTATTAATAAATAAATTAATCTCATATTACAAGAGAATCTCTCCAAACGAAATTCAATATACATCTCTCACCAAAATAATATTTCGCCTCTATTACTAAATTCTAACAAAATCATATTTTTAGTACTTCACTCCAATCACTACTAAAGTTGCTTCACCCTTGAAAAATAATTGAACTTGAAAAGTCATTCACCATAGTTTACCAAAAATGAAAACAAAATCTAATTCTCACAATTGCTCAGGCCACAAAATGACACCCACTACCATATCTAACCCACCACAAAAACCTACACAACTCAAGACGAAAGGTTACCTTAACAAACATTCATAGTTGTAGTTACCTTGAAATTTCGTTCGAAGTCTCGAGTCAGATCCCTCCTACTCAAGCTCTAAAGATACAACCACAAGCTATGATACCACTCATTCATTCTAAGAAGTTTTCTTTGTCAACAACGGTCATTCCAGAACAGTCTCAAATACTTCGTATCAATTTATTTCCTGACATGGTGTTTGTCAAATAACTTCTTCTAAAATAATTTCACCACAAAACACAATGGAATAAAATTGAAATAAGGAATCATCCTATATCAAGTACAACTAAATGCCCCTTAATCTCACTTAAGCTCAAATACACCGAACTTAAGCTCAATGGCAATACTAGAATAATATATCAACAACAAAATTCTCATTACCCTTATGGGGAAATGAAAGACCAATACAAGGGAATCATAAATTTCTCATCAAGAATACAAAACAACTTATGCTCAAAGGTTATATGATAAAAAATAAATCTCCATTTCGGCTTCCTGAACCACATTGTCATTACACTCACCACACTTAACTCAAAATATGCATGTATATCTCCGGTCTTCACAATTTATAACGTTTAGCTAAGGGTAACTTTAAAAATTAACATTAATTACTATCGGTGGACCTGTAACGCCCCGAAATATTTCAACATGAACTACCCACACTAATGAGCATTCACTAATCAATGACAATAATCCCTCCAACATCACATATATAATAAAAGGATTAAATACAAAAGGTTTGCTTGCAATTCACATTCACAACATAACGAATACCTAAATCTATAACATGTGAAGCATCTAATCTCAAAAACAATTAAAATGCCCTTAAGGGCTTACATCTTCCAAGGCGATAGCCCGGTTACACAAAATGGTCTCTCGGACCCATACACATTAGCCATTGGCTTTACAAAAAGATCACAATAAAATAAGAGCTATGTACTTTTTACAATTATCCGCGCCCTCAACTTGGCAGGATCACCACGTCTTTGCCTGCACCAAAATCCCATAGGGGTGAGCATAAAGCCCGGTAGAGAATTCTAACAAAGTATATACAGTTATGTAATTCTCAACAAAAATGCAAATGTCAATGCCATGCCATGCTCTTTTAAGGAAATATCATTTCATGCTCTTTGAAGATTTCAATTTTTCAAATAAAATCTTGCAATCTCAACACATTTCAAACTTCCAATTTTAATCAACAAAGGGGTGGTAAATACGACGCTAGTAATCCCTAGGCTGGTATCTGCAAGTAGAATCTGCGAGTACTACCAAACTGTCTTTTTCACCAGGATTAACCGAAAGGCTCGACATCTATTCGCGCAGCTTTCTGGTCTTTCACCAAGGACACTCAGGCCAACTTAACAAAATTCATCTACACCCTCTAATCGGACTTACCACCGTATTTACCCCTTTTCACATTTCCATAATTCATATCACAACTTTATTTTCTTTCATGAAATAGATATCTTCAATCAAAATTTACAATGCAAAAATAATAATTGAATGCATATGCAATGCAATGATTTTTCACAACTCAAAACATTTCTCCATTCAAGTACATGACAACAATATTGAATAAATACATTTTCTCATTTTCTTTCTTCAATGTTATTTCACAGAGAACTATTTACTCTTTACAAAAATATCCACGCCCTTAGTTCGGCGAGATCACCACTTCTTTACCTGCACCAAATCCCATAGGGGTGAGCATAAAGCCCAGTAGAGAATTCTCACAAAGTATAATAATAATAACATGAATGAGTATGCCATGCAATGATTTTCCATATCTCATAACATTTCTCCATTTTCAAAGTCTCTACAATAATGTCAACAATCACATTTCCCATTACCTCTTTTCAATGCTCTTCCCCAAGATAACCATATGCTATCTACACTTAGCCACAATTTCGCCTTTAACAATTCTTAGCAATATGGTCTCATCAATACAACATGTAATGTTTTTCAAACATTAATTTTCACAATCCATAATGCACAACAATTATCATCTTCCACTTAAATATTTCCATACATTCAACAATAGTTTAAAAATAAGTCCTCCATTCTCTTATATCATGAAAATTATCATTTCTTTTTATCACATTGTGAAATCCACACTCATTTACTTGTTTAACGCAAGAAAAAGAGAATTTCATAGTTTTCCTCATGTTTTCAAAAACCCCCAATTTCTAGATTTTTACAAAAATCCAATCATTGTTCATCTCTTTTATAAAATCTCACCACACACTTCAATCTCGACTCAAGTTGTTTAAAATTTCAAGAAAATCTCTAAATGTACACAAGGTAGAGTTTGTTTTACAAAAACCATCAATCCTTTGAGCCACCACACCCATTTTCGAAATTTCTCAAGGAGAGTTACAAGATCAACAAAAAAAAAACTTCATGAATATATATATATATATATATAACTCAAAGGAAAACCTTCTAGGATTTATAGGAGGGTTGGGATACAACCCACATTTAAAACATCTATGCATTTTCAAAACACAAGATTGAAATCAACAAGGAACTACATGAAAACTCTTAACACCAACATAAAGGTAGCAAAACTTGTATATATAACTCAAGAATGTCCCTACCTCAAACTTGGAAGAGAAGATGAGCAAAAGGTTGAAATTCCAAAGTTGTCGAAACCAACTTCTACTTGGATCAAAACAAAGCTCTTGATGAGATCTACAATCTTTCTCAAAAGTGCAAGGCAAGAAGATGCTTTCAAGATAGTAGATCTAAAGATTTTGAGTGAAAAGTGCTTTTTGAGAAAGAGAGAGAGGGTCTCACGGTTTTAGAGGAAGAAAAGAGGAGAAGAAATAAAGAAAAGGGGTGAGTGGGTGCCTATTTATAGTACTAGGTTAAAGTAAAATAAAGCCCCAAAGTCAACCCAAAACGACCAAGTCAAAACCCCCAAAAAGTAGAACCAAAAACCGTACAGAAATCTGGAAAAAAATCTGCAAGGGTCGACCCTTTCAACACAGGGGTCAACCCTATGAAGAAACTTATGTTTGACAGCATGCAAGAGGATAGACCCTTTCCAGACTAGTGTCTACCCCAATTTCCAGCAAGCAAACTTCAAAAACAAAGGGTAGACACTTCCTAGACTAGTGTCTACCCCAATTTTCAGCAAGCAAACTTCAGAAACAAAGGGTAGACCCTTCCTAGATTGGTGTCAACCCTTGTGACCAACAACAAAAAGATGATGTCGACACCTCCAAAACCGATGTCGACCCCAGAATAAGATTTTTAAGTTTCCAAACAACTTTTCAACGTAAACAAGTGTGAACGGACAATCCTAACAAGTTTAAATCAATTTTCACTCATCCAAAACCAAGATACCACAACTCTAAAAATTCCCAAAACGTAATAAATGATTCAAATATACTTCCTAAAAGTTTTAAAAAGGGTGCAAGTGCTACAGGACCAATAACAATTTTTCGTATTCAAATTACAGTTGCATCAACTATCTCAAAACAGCTAGTCATAATCTCTATTGAATCATAACATTCTCATAATTTCATCAAAAATCAGTTTCTCTAAGAACACTAATTTGTTAACATTATCACTTATCATCTTGGTAAGCATCCATCTACTGCACACAAATACTTCAACAAGCAACTCCAAAACAATTGACCCTACTAGTCCCAAAGGCATTCAAAACTAGCCTACATATCCTTACCTTCAATACTCATAACACAATTTCATAGGTCACTATTTTCCATCACTAGAAATTTAATCACACAATGCAATTTAAATCAGATTCATTCTCATCCCAAAATTCTTTACCTACTTCGTTTACCTAGAACTTGTTATAAGATTTTGAACTAGATAAGCTCTCTGAAAAACGCATCTCTTACTACACCCTACAATTTCTTTCAAGTTAAAACCACACATATTTCTAAATACATACCAAAATAATTGACTTAAGACCTAACACAATTATCATAAATAGTCAATCAAACAAGTAGAGCTTTCCAACCACAATTAACTTGCTCCATTCCAAAGAAATTTAGAACTAGCTTTTACTTATTCTGACATCATCATTCTAAGACATTTTACTTTAAGTCACTCCACTTATCATTAAAGCCTCAACACTGTACTGCTATAACTAGTCTAATTTCTAACCAGCTTTACTCCCAAAATCCTTTATATAGCTCACTTCCACAATTTGATGTAAGACTTCAAAAATAGCTACTCCTCATAAGGACAAATCATTTACTATGCATCATATATAGTCTCCACCATTTGATGGGCACACATACACCCATAATTCTAGAAAACCATTTAGCTTATGATCCAATGTAAATTCTAAATCATATTGACCCATCAGTCTGGCCCTTGTAGTCTATCTTACCCTTTTCCTAGGGAGAAACATCTTCAAGGTAGAGACAAAATCAACTCACCGTTTAATACTTCACACAAGTTCCCACACATCGCATTTGAGTTAAACACACACCTATACATGTATCTACACCACATAAGGCAAACCATATAAGCGCATAGTCACATAGAGCACATACAAACCACTCTTCGAAGAATCAACTTTGTCCCATGACGCTCAAAGACTTTCAAGTGGAAAAAGCAATGATCAAGTGTCTTTTCGAAAGGATTTCGATGAATCCAATAGGCGCAAGTTGTATCCTAAAAGCTTAACCCCATAGCTACATAGCCACATAAACACATAAAGCATGCAAAGCACATAAGCTCCTCGTCCTAGCCTAGTAAAACTATTGTGACCAACGTCACTTCCCACGAGCCCAAGGTATTCAAACCTAGTTAGCTCTAATACCAATCTGTAACGTCCTGGGAAAACTTCCCCCAAATCTTGTTTCCTTATCTCAATCTGTATAGATACAACCAGTAGATAAAAAAAATAATAATACAATTCCATAACACTTCTGCCCCATTGAACTATTCCCAAAAACTTCAATACAGTCTGCTTACATCTAGAGTTAAAAGGAAACAGTTCCATAGCTATGAAGTTATACCAAAGAGAGAAATAAAAAAAAATCGAAAAAAAAAAGAAAAAAAGGCAACACTCTATCAAAAGTGTCCATGATTTAAAAATAAAATCCTTCACATTTACACAAAATAGCCCCAAGGCTTCAACACAAAACATCCAACGAGTGAGCATTCATGCTTCATCCAAATTGCTTTCTATAGTAAATCATTTAGATGGCTCGTCAACTTCATTTCCTAAAAATGGTTAGTTTTTGGGGTGAACGAATGCTTAGTAGGAAGTATATTTAACAAATTATATGATTAATTGAAATACACATGATCATGCAATGCAAACATTTGATAATTTTTATTATGTATGCATATGAATACCTTTATGCATGAGTATGAAATGAGTAAATGTTAAGGTTAAATAAGCATCTCCTGATTTTCCAAGTAAGAGCCATAATTCAAAATACATACATAGATATAGATTTTAGATACTGAAAATAATCCCATATTTGCCAACTCCAGAAACGGTGGGGCGATGGGCACCCAAAAACATTTTTCCCTTTTACATTTGCCGACTCCAAAAACGGCGGAGCCACGAACACCCAAAACCATGTTTTTTCACATTTGCCAACTCCTGAAATGGTGGGATCGTGGACACCCAAAAATATTTTTCCACATTCGTCCAACAGTATGCGCAGACAAGGCAATTGGACACCTTGACTTCCCACGTAGATACCAAATACAAGACACAACTTAAAACCAACCGACTCACTACTCGAACTCATAGACTATTTACCCTCTTTCAACTGTCCACCGTTCAAATCATCATTGTATTATAAAAGAAATTTAATAATGCATGTGATGCATGAATTTGTAAATTCTTATTTTCCCCTAAAATGATTTCAATGCACAACAATTCAATAGTTCACATGTCAATAATGAGAAGATTCTTCAATTCATAACAATCATCATCTCCAATTTTGGTGTAAAAATCTCAAAGTTTAACTTTTCAACATCAAAGTCAAGTAAATACACTTAATTTTAGGTTTTAGAAGCCAATTGGGCAAAACCCCATTTTAACTCTTCCAACCATTCATACACATTAGTATCACAACAATCAAATAATTCATATTTCAACCTCAAAATCGAATAAAAATGCCCAATTTCATGTTTTAAAAATCAATTGAGCAAAACCCCTCTTTATTAAATAGGTTTCAAAATTAGGGTTTGTAGAAAATTAGGAGTTTTCTCTCTTTCATGAATTAGAGACTAATTTCCATCATTAACAACACTAACATACTTCCATCCATAATCATGAATTATTGCTCACATCCTTCCAAATCATTTATTAGGGAACACAATCCCTACATATATATATATATATATATCTACAAAGGTGAATATCTAATGAAATTACTATATGTGCATTTCAAATTAAAGTTATAATAAATTAAAGATACCCTTACCTCAAGAATCAAAGTTTAAGATGGAAACCCACTTGAAATTTCAACGAAAATGTGAAACAATGGGTAGATATCTCGAACTAGACTTGTTCTTCAATTTTCTTGAAAGATCTAGGGTGGATTTAAGGGGAAAATTGGAGAAATCAAGTGTTTGGAGCACTAGGGTTTTAGGTATGGAGGAGAAGGAGAGAAGAGAGGAAGAAAGAATAATGATTTTAGGCTAAAAACTCACTTAAATGTACCTGATATCGAACACACCGCTCGAGCGATCAAAGCTTTGCTCAAGCGGTGAAAAGAAGCTCCCAAAATCTTTAAAATTCGTGCAGACCGCTCGAGCGATCAAAAGTTTGCTCGAACAAACTTGATTCCAACACGGAGTACTCAAATTTCAAACAGGTATAACTCTTATGTCTTCGTTTTAGGTCGTTCTTATGTCCAAATCGAAGCCTTGGAAACAAGTTTTTTAATGGTTCTAGCCTCACATCCAAATTCAAAGTGTGGAAAGAAAAAAGGGTAAAAGAGTGAAGACTACTCATGGGACAATTATCCAAATCAATGTTTTTGATTCAATCTTACTTTATCATTATGATACCACCTCAATCAATATCCCAAAATGAACCAAAGAGGCTCCAAGTACAACAATAATAGTGTCAAAAGCAATCACACTAGTTCAAGAAGGACAAAGTGTTATAGGAAATGAACGCAATAAGAAAATATACCAAAATCTACTATCAGGGGTAGATATATAAAGAAGTCAATTTGGTTAGGGAATGATGATACTAACAAAAGAGGTGTGGAGATGAAGTAGGCACAATTAGAGAAGGGAAAGTCAAAGTGGCTATAAAGGAGTGGGTTGAAAAGGGGACTAGGAGAAGCTAGAAGTTATGAGAGTAGGGTTGCAAACGAACCGAATCGAGCCAAGCTTTGTTGAGCTCGAGCTTGGCTCGAGCTCAATTAGAGAAGGAAATGATGATACTAACAAAAGAGGTGTGGAGATGGAGTAGGCACAATTAGAGAAGGGAAAGTCAAAGTGGCTATAAAGGAGTGGGTTGAAAAAGGGACTAGGAGAAGCTAGAAGTTATGAGAGTAGGGTTGCAAACGAACCGAATCGAGCCAAGCTTTGTTGAGCTCGAGCTTGGCTCGTTTACTTATTGAGCTCATTTATTGAGCTTGAGCTTGGCTCGATAAGAAACTGGGTTCGAGCTCGGCTCGGCTCGGCTCGGCTCGTTAACATTAATGAAACTTGAGTTCGGCTTGGCTCGATAATTTTTTTTAATGTTATTTATATTATTTTTTGATATATAAATAACATATTTATTATATAATTTAAATAAAAATAAACGAGCCAAGCTTGACGAGCTGAGCTTGTGCGAGCTTGAGCTCGGTTTGTTTACTAAACGAGTTTAATAGTCGAGCTCGAGCTTGGCTCATTTACTAAATGAACCGAACCGAGCCGAGCTTGTTCATGAATAGTTCAGTTCATTTGTAGCCCTATATGAGAGTGCCTATATGGAAGGGGCATAAGAAGAAAATGTTAAAGTTGCTAAGCGAAAATGAAAGGAAAGGGCAATGATCTAAAGGAGGTGGCCAGTCAGGGTGGAGGCCAATTTCAAGAGACTCAAAAAACTTGTAGCTATGATTTTTCTATTTCAACCCAATAAACTAGGGCTGAGCAAGAAATCCGTAAAATTCGTAATCCGATCCAGTCCAGTCCAATCCAGTAGGTTTGGATTGATTTTTTGAATCCGTGGTTCGGTTCCGGATTGAAAAATTAAAAATCCGTAGTTCACGGATTGGTTCCGGATTGAACCCCACGGTTCCGGATTGGAACCGATCCGGACCGTATAAAAATAGTCTATATTTTTATTATACACCATCATGCATAGTACCTTCTCTTATTTCATATAAAACTTAAATCCAAACCTAAACTTGCATAATATCTTCTTTTATTACTTTTGTTTGCTAGTTTTTAGTGTTTATTTGTAATGATCTAAATACTTATGGTGGAACTAATTTTCTTATGGTTGTTTAAATTCTAGAACAATTTGTCCCTATTACGAAAAAACATGTTGTTATTGTGAAACTAATATGATTTTATATTTATATTTTTATGAAATTAAAGTGTTATACATATATTTTTTGTTATTTAATTATGTAAATCCGTGGTCCTAAACCGATCCAATCCGTGTTTAAATGGATTGGTTCGGATTGGTTCCACGATTTAAACGGATTGGATTGGTTCCAATTTTTCAGGATCCGTAGATAACGGATTGGTCCTGGTTTTACTCCAATCCGATCCAATCCGGACCATGCTCACCCCTACAATAAACTTTGATATGGAATTAATCATAATTACGAAAATTTCAGAAATATAATACATTAGTTTTACAATAGATGTTTATTTTTTGTAATTTATTATTATAATTCTTTGACTATAATTTTTACCAATTGCACTATGACACACATATTTATTATGTAATATTTATAATAAAATATTAATGACAACTCAACAAAAATGCCGTTAATTGTAATTCAAATCAAAATAATTAAAATTTGTTTGATTCTAATCTCTCTTCTTCTTCTTTTTCTTTTTCTTTTTCTTTTTTTTTTTGGTAAATTCAGATTTTTTTATTGTTTAATTTCAAAATATATTTATAATTATTTCTTTACAGATGGGTTTCTCTCCAGTCTTTAATCGGACTGGAGAGGTACTGTTAGGCTTATTGGGCACATTTTCGGGTTCTGTTTCAATAATGAGAACCATTAACATTTTAGGATTCGTCGAGCACATTATCCCTGTAAAAAATCAAATCGATCGGATAACAGAAACCACATGTTCGAATCAGTTTTATATAAACCGTTTATTTTCTTACTGTTTATTTTTTTTATACAAAATTAATCCGAACACGTGATTTCCGTTATCTGATTGACTTGATTTTTTGCAGAGATAATGTATTAGACAAATTTTAAAATATGAACGGTTTGAATGATCGAAACAGAGTCTAAACGTGAGCCTAATAAGCCTAACAACACCTTTCTAATTCGATTAAGAACATGAGAGAAGTTAGTCCATTTCTTTAAACCCATATATAGCAAAAATTCTATGCTAGTATATACTTATAGACAAGAAATTATTTTATTCTATGCATAACATGTGTCCTGCTAATATCTATAGAAGTAAATGTAAAGAGGGAAAGTATTCGCTTCGAGTTATAAGTATGGATATGTGATTATGGTAATCACTTTGTTCATATTTTTCCAAGTTTTTTGTGGTCCTACCCCTTGAATAATAAGCCATTTGGATTTTGCTAACCACAAAAAAAATACAAGAGCCTATTAACTCATTCTAGCGATTACCGTAAAACATAAAAATAAAAATCTCATTCTAAGGTTGCCATGAAAAGGATCCAAATGCAATTTATAGGATTCGGATTAATTATAACCTTTTTCTTGTTGCCTTAGAGCATCTCTTCCAATCTACCTAAATTTTACGTTAAAATATTATTAAAAAATTCATTTCTTATTTTATGAATCACTTTTTCATTTACTTTCCCAACAAATTTCCTATTCTTTCTCTATTCTATTAAAATAATATTTTTTATTACTTTTAAATTTAAATATTTTTTTAATAATAAAATAATAAAAGCAAAAGCAATAAAATAATAAAAACAAAAGCAAGAGCGCACACAACATGATAGCTTCTGTGCAGCGAAAGGGGGTCGATCGGCCGGATAACTGGGCGGTCGATCGAGTGGATGTTCGCGGGACCTTCAGGCGCGCCTTCAAAACAAAATAAAAAATAATTTTATATTTTTGGGGAGTGAACAGTGGCTCCCTACATTTGGGAGAGGGACTGTAGCAACACTTTTATTTGAGGAATGGGTTAAGGGATCTGATGGGGGTTCTTTTTTACAGCAAAATCTCTTATTTTGAGTAAGGACACCATATAAGGCATCTGCTGGAGATGCTCTTAGGCCATCTTCAACGCTACATACCAAATCCATCACAAAATTTAAATTTGGTGAAAAAGTTCATTTTTTGTTATTCTAATAGTTTCATCAAACTTATATCAAATTGGGAACATACAAAACGTTTTACTAAACTGAAGATGTTTTGTGCCTTTCATCAAATCACTATTTATTACCGTTGTATTTTCACCACCGGATGTCTCCTATACATCCGGATGACCACCTCAAGACAAAATTTTATGAAAATGTTACACTGAAAGGTCGACCTCCTAGTCGACCTCCCGATCAACCCCCCGGATGACCTTATCATTTTGATCACCAATATTGTTTCTTGTCCCATTGTGAAAATTTTACATTGGTCAATCGTCGTCTGCCAGGTCGATTGCCTGATCGATCAGTGATTTAATGAAAAATCAAATCTTTTCGTTAGAACCAACAATATTAAAGAGAATTTTCACTCAAATTTAGGCCTCGTTTGGCATAACCTATATAATCTGTCTTTTTATCTTTTTATTTTTTTTTCCATCATATCACCTCTCTACTTTTCTGCATATCTTTTCGTAAAAAGATAAAAAAATATATTTTTTTAGGACACTCCAAAACCAACCCTTAATTTAAAAAAATAATATACCGCAAAAGATGTATGATTTTTTTTAGAAGACTTTTTAGCCTCTAGAATTGCAAAATTTTCAAGAAATAATACATATTTTTGACATTTGATTAGTACTTTTTCATGATTGATGATGGATGTTTTGGACTTTTCATGAGTGTATCTTTAATTATTTCAACTTCACACGGAGAGGCACAGAAGAAAAAAAAGAGAAGAAAAGAGACCAGTACAATTATGAAAAAAAAAACTCAAAAATGGCAGCATTGTAATCATTTCACTCCACTCATTTCAAAGGATTCATATTTGGTAGAGCTGCGAGAAAGTACTTATAACTTATGCCTAAACAGCTTATACCTTATAATTATGAACATAAATTAATTTCTGACTTATAAATTAAGCATTTCTTGCCCCACTCAAAGAATAAGCTGATTTTTGACTTTCAAAAAATTATAAGTTATAAGTTATAAGCTAAACCAAACACATCAAAATAGCTTAAATTAAGCTGAAAGATGAAATAAGCAGCTTTTAAGCTGCACCAAACAAGCACATACACCACAATAGTTTAATTTTTCATAAATTATTTTTAGTTTATTTTTTTTTTTTTGTCTTTATTGATTTATTTATTATTTATTTATTTTATTTTTTAAATACATCAAGATTAGATATATCTAAAAATTAAAAATTTTAACTAAAATATAAAAAAAAATATTAAAAATAAACAGAAAAATCAAACAAAAATGCATACAGATTTTTGTTTGAATTTTTATTTATTTATAGTATTTTTTTAATAGTTTAGTTAATTTATTTTACTTTTTAAATGCATCTTGATTAGGTGCATCAAAAGAGTATAAGAAATTGATTAAAATATTGAAAAAATACTAAAAATTAAAGATAAAATCATCTAAAAGTAATTTTTGAAAAATTTTTGAAAAATCAAACCAAACATATAGTAAGTTTTTTCTTCAAAACTTATTCTAAGAGCATTTTTAACAAATAACTTATTTTTATGTTTAGCTAAAAGAGTGAATATAATCATCAAATTTCAATTCTATTAAACTAGTTATCAAATTAATTATTTTAGTTTTTAGTTTAAAAAAAAAAGTTAGTTATTTTAAACATTAAAAAAATATTATTTTCAATATTTTAGAATTATTATGTTGAGTTTATACAAAAATAATTTCAAATTGAAATGAATAAAAATAATATTTGTACTATTATATAAGTAAAAACATTGCCAATCGTTTGAGATTGAAAGTCTCAATTCATTTGTGTCAAATTTTTGAATATTTAAATAATTAAAAATTCCACGTGTCAATATATATTGGAATGATTGGTTGAAAAATATTTTTTTCTCTTTAGTTTAAATTTCTAATTTGTTCTTTAAATTAATGTCATTAAGATTTGTTTCTTAAAATTATTGGGTAAATTACAATAACACCTCCTCAAATTTCTGTTTAATACAAATCATTTTCTCATATTTGAAAAAATACACTTACCCTCCTGTCAAATTAAATTGATGTATTTGTCCCTTAGTCTTTATACATATAAAATAATAAAATAATATAGATATTTTATTTATGTCATTTCAAAGGAAATAACAATCATATTCTTTGATTTAACTCACACAAAAAAGTTATTTTTTTATTTTTCTTTTTTTTATTGATTTTTTTTTAATATTTTAAGTAATTTTTTTTCTAGATTCACTTAATCTAGATACACTTAAGAAATATAATATTTTGTGATTTTTTTTAAATTCACCAAATACAAAACAAAAAAAAACAAAACAAAAAATCAATAATACTGTAATAAATGTGAATGACGGTATTTGATAATACTGTAATAAAATGTGGGTGAATAAACGAGAAAGAAAAATAATGATGGAAATAAAAATGAAAAATTTTATTCATATATAAAAATTTATACAAAAAATATCATAAAAATGTTGTGATAGTAATATTGTTGTAAATATAAATCATATTTTTAGGTATCTATATATTATATAAGGGAAATGGGGTTTCTAACCCACAAACCTTGTGCAAGCTTCAAGTTCCTAATTTAAGTTTCATACTTTCTTGATTGGGTAAATTACAAATACATCCACCGACGTTTGATTAAAATATGAATCGTCCCCTGTGGTTCTGAAAATTACATTTCACCCCCTGAGATTTCTAATTTCATAACAAATCGTCCTTTTTATTAATAAACCATCAAGTCAATTAACAGTTTTTAATGATTTTATAAATATGTTTCAATTAATAATTTAAGTAATTATATTACTGTATAGGAGAGCAATTATGAATTTCATTTTATTAGTTAATTCTATTATAAAAAATTTTATTAGTTAATTCTGTAGTTTTCTAAATCACAGGAGGCAATATGTATTTTAAGCAAACCTCAGGGGGTGTATTTATAATTTACCCTTTATAAATCACACTTTAATTTGCTTATGCATCTTATTTTACATTTATTCTTGTTTGTTCATTATCTAGAAATATGAATATTGTCTAAAAATAAAAATATTGCCTGCTTCAACATGGCATTCTTAAAATAAGTTAATAAAATTTAATACCGCTTATTGAAACAGATTATCATTATACTTATAAAAATATACATTTTCAATTACAAATTTTTTCAAAACTAAATTACGTCAAAAGATTGAAGATGATTTTGTAACAAGTTACTTAATCATATTTATTGAGAAATACAGTAATTAAGATTTTTATGTCGAGTTTATCATAAATGTTTTTATATATACCATAAAGAGTGGATATTATAACATTTTCAAATAGTTAACTTTGTTAGACGGAAATATAAGTAATAATTAATATTTTGTTAAGTTAATGCATACAAGAAATATGTCTAATTATATTTTTATTTTCAATTATGTTGACAAAGAATGTATGATTAATGGTAATATTATTTATTTTTTTGTGGTAGTATAAATCAAAATAAAAAAATTTATAAAATTTTTTTTCAATGAAAAGTTACGTGTGTTTTTACCACCCAAAACTTAAATTCTAGATTCATTCCTATAACTAATCATTCTGAAGTATTATTTTTCCCTCATATTTTTTCAATTTATTAATTAATTATCTTATTTATATCTTATTAGATTTAAAAAGTGAATTTATATACCATTTTTATAATCAAAATACATCATCACGACAAATTAAACCGCCAACCAACAAATGCCCTCACAATTATTTGAATTTTTCCGCCATTTGCAAATTTCTCCACCACAATTTTCAAGAGCCTTAGAGCATCTCCAATGGATTGCTAAAACAACTGCGAAAGCCATAATATCTTGGACAAAAATGACTTCTCCAATGGTATGCTATAACAACTGCCAAGCAGCTGCCAAATCTGTGAACTCACCCAATGTAGTGACCCTAATTTTTCGTAAGTCATTATTTAGTATTATTATTTTATTTTATTTTTGTTTTTATTAATTACGTGGTTATATGAAAATTTAATGTGGTATTTAATTAATTTAATGTGGTAGTCAATTATATATAAGAAATTCATATAAGGCTTGGTGTAAACATATAAGCACATACTCTAAACTATAAAATAAAATTGCCAAGCCACATAATATTAGTATATTAAGGGATCAAGAAGCATAAAAGTGAAATTGATTATTTAGTATAATTGTAGTTAGTTCATCATCTGTGCAAACAGGACAAAATATAACTCATTAAGCCTATTTACCATAATGCATCCAAACATACTAGAAGAAATTGCCAAGTCAAAACAAACCAAGAAAAAAGTTATTTTAACAGCAATGGCACTCACCCATTCACCTAGGCAAAGGGACCGGTAATATTTGGCAAATCTGTGACATTCACTAGACTCCTCTCCTTTTGCTCTCCTTTTGCTGCTAAGCACCTGCAGTTTTTGATTGAAGAATAAAAATAAAAATAAAAAGGCAATTACTTAGTTCTACAATAAGTTGGTAAGATGTTTAAAACTCTTCATATAGAGCCCATTCATTCATGAATGCCTCAAAATGATATAATACTAAAAAAGTGTGCCTGTGAAACTCAATGTAGTGAGTGAAACAGTGTCTGGTCTAATTGGTTGTAGGAAATCAAAAATCAACTGGTCCAGTCTTCAGTTCAATCTGAAAGGCAACATAAAGAAGTTGATATCAGTAAAAAAGAAAACCAAAAAAAATAATAAATAAAATAAGCTCCATACTAGAACTAACCACTCAAACATAGGATTACACATGTTCAACCGCCACATAACAGGGTCTATGGGGGTGTTGAACACATGAGAGACCCATTTTGAATAGTATAACAACCACCAATGAGAACCAAAAGGAAAGAACAAAACAGGTTGAGAACAAACACACAATATAGTCCTTAGCCACTCAACCCACACACTCAACTCACACATAAAACACTACAAAATATATGCTTACATTCATCTCAACCCACCAAACAAAAAATTCCTTCACAATATGTACCAGCTTGCCAATCTGCACAACAAACATTAGAAAATATATATATATATATATATGCTCAACGTCACTCAACCCACAAGTCTCACTAGCTCCACACAAGTATGACTACTACCTAGGAATATCTGAAAAGTACTTGTAAAGAACAAGATATGCCCCTTTGATTAGGAAAGTCAGGATACAACATGGCAGACAAGAAGTGTTTTCGTTTTCATTTTTGAAAAACTGACATGAAGCATGCAGAAGAATAATACATAAAGCAACTCAGTTACATTAAGCTATTTCCTGTTCATTTTTGTAATTTTTTTTACCTAACTCGGAAAATCCCCATAACTCAGCCTTACCTTTGTTGGGTGTGGAATTTAATACCAGAACAGAGAAATGTCAATTTCAACAGGACTCATACGGCGAAACTCAAAACCAACGATTTCTAAAGCTTGAAAATGCTCAAGTTAAAAAGAGTATAAAATGGACTAGAAAGTGCATTCACTGGCTTTAGGTAGCCTGTGTTCGTTTTCAGTCTTCCTTCTTGTCAAGTTCATCGATTGCAGCAAGTCTTTCAACAAAGGAGGATGAGAATAGTGATAGGCAGAATACCAAGGATCAGTATTCATAGCTGACAGGTTCTCTTCCTGAAAAAGCCATTATTAGCTCGGTTAATCAGCAATTCAAACACTCATAACATTATGAAGTCCTATAACAATTATGAATTTATTATAATATGTTTAGAATAGAAGTATTTGACCACCCATAGTACTATTAAAAGAGATGAGGCTTTGGTCTAGCACAACTGTTAATCATATTATCTTATGCATATATCAGAACACAACTGTATTGCAAACACACAAATGCTATGTGGCCCATGACAGGACAAGAAAAAAAATACTTGGTTATTAATATTATTTTCTTACCCCGCCCTGCTCAAGATGCATGAAGGTTCTGGCTCAAACAGAAGATAGTAACTAAGTAGAAATGAAATTGGTAGCATAGCAAGGGTACGAGGTAGTGTACAAAAGGATGGGAGATATAAACTAACCACAGTTAACCTTGAGCATAATCATGATTTGATTCCCACCGACTCACGTCATTTTGCAATGAATAAGAAAATTCTTACTCCTGTGAAGAGAAGATTAGAAATTAATGATGAAGCAGGGATTGGGGTGTCTAAGAACTTTCATTCAATGGTTGTTGAAGCGGGGGGATACGAGTCATTGACATTTGACGAGCGAGATGCAAGAAATTACATTGAGAGAGCTAGAAGGTTGAGGCTTGGGGAAGGTGATGCCGAATCACTTCAAAGTTATTTTATGAGGATGCAAGCACATAGTGAGAGATTCTTTTATGTGATTGATGTTGATGAGGAGTTTCGCATTAGAAACTTGTTTTAGGCTGATGCAAGGAGTCGGCGTGACTTATGAAGCATTTGGAGATGTCGTTTCATTTGACACAACTTATTTGATGAACAAATATGACATGCCATTTGCTCTATTTGTCGGGGTTAATCACCATGGACAGTCCATTTTGCTTGGTTGTGGATTATTGTCTAGTGAAGACACTAACACATTTGTTTGGCTATTCAAGTCATGGTTAAGTTGCATGTCAAATCATCCACCAAAAGCTATCATAACTGATCAGTGTAGAGCTATGCAAAATGCTATAGAAATTGTGTTTCCACAAGCTCGACATCGGTGGTGCTTATGGCATATTATAAAGAAAATTCTGGAGAAGTTGAAAGGATATGCTCAGTATGAAGCCATAAAGTTGGCTATGCAAAATGCAATTTATGATTGTTTGACAAGAGCTGAATTTGAGAGTAAATGGGAAGAGATGCTTGCAACATTCAATCTTTATGATAATGAGTGGTTGGGGGTACTATATGATGAGCAGAATCGATGGGTACCTATCTATGTTAAAGACATTTTTTGGGCTGGCATGTCAACTACACAACGAAGTGAAAGTATGAATACGTTTTTTGATGGATATGTAAATCCAACATTGAAGCAATTCGTTGAACAATATGACAATGCCTTGAGAAATAAGGTAGAGAAAGAAAAGAAAGCAGACTTCAAGTCTCGACACAAATAGTTTGATTGCCTAACTATATATGGTTTTGAGAAGCAATTTCAGCAAGCCTACACCAATGCCAAATTCAAAGAAGTTCAAGGAGAGTTGAAGAGATCAGTTTACTGTCAGGCGGTGATTGTGAAAGAGGAGGGATCAATTTCTACATATAATGTCCAAGAAGCGATGGTAGTTTGTGAGAAGATGAAGCATGTGGACTTTGTTGTCTATTTTAATTCAACTGAATGTGAAGTTCAATGCATGTGTCAGTTGTTTGATTTTAGAGGCATTATGTGTGCTCACTCACTCGTTGTGCTTGTCAGAAGATGCATAAATGAAGTGCCAAGTAAATACATTTTGCCCCGGTGGAGAAAAAATGTGGATAGAAAATATGCATGCATCAAAACCACATACACTGGCTTTGGAAATGATTTCAATGCAAGTACCTATGAGTGGATGAACAAAAAATTGTTTGCCATTGTACAACTTGTTGGTAACTCTGAAGGCAAAACTAGAATTATAGACCTTGGGTTGGATGAAATCAAGGAGAGAGTCATGAAAGAAGAATCCAGTGATGGGAGTAATTGACCATGTTCCACAAAAAGTCCGATTCACACCGGTTCTACATAAGGAGGTACTAGTAGGAAGGTGATTAGTCCTTTGGTTGCTCGGCGAAGAGGTTGTCCAGTTACGAAACGTAAGGTTGCCAAAGTAGATCAAATTGTTAATCGGTTCAAGGCAACGGCAAAAAAACAAACAAAAGCAAAGGTAAAATGTGTATTCAAATTTTTTTTTCAAACTCTATTCGAGTCTGTAAAAGAAATTCATAAATTTCAATCTTTAATTATTCTTCAAAATATACAGGCTGCTAAGTTGCTTCGATTTGAAGCTCAAGCTCAAGCTCAAGCTCAAACACCGTATTATCCTTATATGGTTGGCACACAAAATAGTATGTATGTACCGGTACGTGTTCCAAAGAGGCCTTCATGTACTTTTACAAAGTGTATTCGAAAGAGGACTTCATGTACTTTTACAAAGTGTATTATTCTAACATGTACTTTTTGCAATGAATTGTCATAGGTGGCCCATGGTATTGGAAGCACGTCTCTTACTCCATCGGACTTCATAAGTGGCACACAGGGAAGTTTGATGAGTGCTCCAACTCAGATTTATGGTTCTGTATCTATAACCCCATCAGCTTCTCATGCATGCACACCAGGAAGCTTGGATATTACAGACTTGTTTGACTAGTTTCTATTTATTCCAACTGTTTGTTTTTTACGTTGAAAATTATGTAGTCTATTAATCTGAGTTTCAAACTTTGTTTTTGAGATTGTAGCTTATGTTACAACTTTGTTATTGACATTCAACATGTGGATTTGTAAAACATGTGGTGTACTAATCATTAATGAAGTTATGTTATTATTATTATTTGTTATGTAATGAAGATGTTGCAATATTTAGTAATGAACAATGTTTATTTAGCAGTTCTTTGTATTGAACAATGTTTATTGAACAATTTTCATGTATTCAACCATGTGTATTCAAGAGTTTTCCTGTGATGAACAATGTATATTCAGTAATTTCCCTGTATTTAACAATGTATATTCAATGGTTTCCCTGTATTCAACAATGTATATTAAATAGTTTCGCTGTATTCAATCATGTATATTCAATAGTTTCCCTGTATTCAACAATAGTTACCTTGTATTCAACAGTTTCCTGTATTTAACAAAGTCGATTCAATGAGTATTGAAGAAAGTATACAAGTTTGAACAAGTCATTTTCCATTCCATTCACCACAAAAGAGGTACAATAATTAGGTTTCAATACACAACAAAACATAACTTCCTCGAAAACATCACAAAAGTATTCACTTGAACTCGTACATTGACATCTACTTCTACTTCTAACTTACATATATGTATATATATGTTATTATATATTCATAAGTTTAAAGACACCAATTACAAGCAACACGGACAATATACATATCAACTTTTGCATCTTTGCGTTCTGAATTCAAATTTGTTCCGTCATCTCTATTTGTTGTTCGGTCATAGCTCAAAGTTGTTCGGTCATAACTTGTTCGCCGACAGTTAGCACTTCGTCTCTTGGAATTTGATGACCTCTATATTCTGGATTCGTAGGTAAACACCATCCGATAAAACCACAATTATTAGAAGAGTAGAATAACTTGTTTTTGTTTCAATCGGTTTGTGATATTAAAATGGTAGCCTTTTTATTACATGTACGACAATTTCTGTTGATGTATGTTAACCAATCTGAGCTACTGCTACTGACACTTGAACTTGACATCTGCAAAAATGGACAAATATTAACATGACAACACTTGCATATATTCATTATGAAGTACATTAAAAATTAAAACCAACAAGAAAGTTTCAAACCAGGCACACTTTATCTAATCAAAGGAACACATTTATCATAGTACTAGTCCTAAAGTTAATAAAAAATAGTTCACAGAGAAGTGGAGCTGCCATTCTCAGATTGTTACGCTGCTGCTGCTGAGAGATGGAGTTCGAGTGATGGGTTTCAAGATGCACTACCTTCTTCACAAGCTCAGAATCAGAATCACCCTTGGAGGTGATTCTAAAAATCAGCTTATTTACCCTCCAAAAAAGCTGTTAGAAGTTGTAGTTGGTGTCATAAAGTTGTAACAAACAGTTAGATTTTGCTTTATTTAAGCTAAAATCTATAAGTTGGGTAGAATATGGGCAGTAACAGTATGGAATTAGAAGTTAAAAAGAGGTGTGATGATGGCTTATGGGGATAAAAGTGTCATTTTAAGCAATGGGACAATAACTGTACGTGGAACCATAGAATTGGTTTGTGATATTAACTACTCATTTATTTTTGCATTTCTGAAATTTATCTCCTTGGATAAATAAATCTTTAAAAGCTATTCGTGCTTCATAATGCTATTTAAATTCTTACAAGGACAAGGTGCTTGTGACTTCATTCAACCATTGGATACTAATAGCACTCATTCAGATAGAAGTGTTATTTCTCAGTCTACATTGACCAACTGTCATGACACTAGCCCCTCAAGCAGTGACTTAGTTGAGGATGGGGATTTCAGCCAACAAGGGACAGGGTGTTCATAAAAATGATCAAATAAAACCTGTAAAACCTGTTTCATAAAAAATCTGGACAAGGGACAGGGGACAGGGTGTTCATAAAAAACCTGGACATATTAGTCTTCAAAATGATCAAGTAAAACCTGTTTCATGTTAGAAGATAGATAGATAGATAGATACAAGTTTTCATTATTTACCTTTTCATGTAATGGGAAAACCTGTTTCATAGATACAGGTTTCATAGATTATGAACAGGTTTATGAAATTATGAACAGGTTTCCAAGATTGGGATAGACAGGTTTATGAAATTATGTCTATCCTGTCATAATCTTGGATAGACAGGTTTCCAAGATTATGTTTCATAGATACAGGTTTCATACATTATGAACAGGTTTATGAACAGGTTTTCATAATTTCAAATCAAGGATAGTAGCTTTTTCCAAACTTCGTTGTTACAGCTTTATGACAGCTTATTCAAAATTCAAAATTCAAGTATGTTACAGCTTTATGACACCTGCGTGAATCACTGTTTATGAACAGGTTTAACATGCGTAAATCAACTTTATAAAAGCCCTGTTTGGTAGAGCTGTGGGAAAGTGCTTATAGCTTATGCCTAAACAGCTTATAGCTTATAACTTTCAGCTTAAGCTGATTTCAAGTTCGAAAACAAACACGCTGTTCGAAACCAAACATGCCGTCTAACTGGTGTTAATAGGATGTTTGGGGGGCAATTGTGGGCGCCGGATAATGTTGATGTACATGCGAGAAAGCCGAATAACAGGTCTGAGGATAATCAGGATAAATATTGTATTCGGCTCCGTCCTGAACGATCCCAAAGCCGAGTAAACTAATCGGCCGTAGAACTAGTTGAACAACAGCTGTATAAATAAACGTGCAATAGATTAAGAGTGGGCCCGACCCTAGGGCCCAAAAGAAGATATAAATAGAGGAACATCAGCTAAAGAAAGGTATGTGAGAGATAACCCCAGGAAACTTAAGACATAAGCAAACGTGAGACAGATACTGACTTGTCTGTCGGAGTGCTAATTTCGACACCCCGGACCGGAGTGTTAATCCCTTTTCAGGTGGTAATCAGAGGATCAGGAACGTCTTTCAGGATTCAAGAGTATTTTCAAACTACTTCACCACAATTCACCACAATAATAAATAAATAAAAATTGATGATCATTAAGGTTTTGTTTGGGAAGTATGTTGGCTTTTTGTCTTTTTTATTATTTTAGCCTGTGGCTAAAAAGTTTGTTTAGGTTGACTTTTTTTACTTTTGTGAGAAAAAAATAAAATGATTATGATTTAAACGTAACATTTTATCTTATTAACTTCTTAACTTATGACTAAACAAGTCACCAATCTCAAAAAAGTCACTTGCCAAAAGAGAGCTAAACAATTCTTATAGTTCAGAATTTATATAAATTTTATAATTATGCCCTTTTTATTTTATTTATACATAATAGTAGTGAGATTAATCTAACTCTATGATCTTTCTTAGTTATAGTAAAGTATGCCCATTGAGAACATAAAAAGTCTACATTCCCTAAAACAAAAAAGAAAAGATAAAACAAGAAGAGAGTATTTTAGTGGATTGTTAATTAGAGCATCCATGCCATATCTTTATGATAGTTGTCTTAGCTTTTTTCACGTGTTATATACTTTTTCCTTTCTTTTATTTATTTATTTTTAGGGTAAATTATATTGATAATATTCCTTAAGATTTGTATTTAATATAGATCTTTTTTACGTTTAAAAAATTACACTTATTCCTTTGTCAAATTAAAATAACATATTTATTTGTTAATTTTTATACATATAAAATAATACTAATATTTTATTCATGTCATTTCAAAAGAAATAACAATCATATTCTTTAGTTTAACTCACACAAAAATTGAGTTTTTTTTTTTTTTTTTCATTTTTCGTGTTTTTTTTTTTAAAAAAAATTATTGAATTTTGTTGATATTGCAAGTAATTTTTTTATTTTTTATTTTTAGATACACCTAAAAAATATAAATCATGTTTATTGGTGTTTTGTTTTAAAGTGCCCATTAACCTATATTATTGTGTTTAAAAATTCTATATAAAATTTATGTTTATATATCATCACTCAATAAGAATATGTTCAAGTATAATTTAATGATAGAAAGTTGTAAAATATAGTCATAATGACAGGAAGAAGGGTAAATTACACTAACGCCTCTTGAGGTTTGGTCCAATTATATCCCACCTCTGACGTTCTGAAAATTATATTCCCACCCCTATGGTTAATAGTCTCATTTCATGAACCCTTCTACTTATATAAAAAACAACAATTCCTAGTAGAAAAACAGATGAAATTACATTGAGAAAAAAAAAATAGCAAAGGAAAGAAGAAAGAAAGAAAAAAATGTAAAGCAAAGAAAAAAAATAAAGAGTGCATGAGTTCAATGTTTTCATTCCGTTTAAATAATTACAATAACAAAAGTTAGTGTAATTTTTCAAACGTCAGGGGTGATATGTATTAAACTCAAACCTTAGGACGTGTGAGTGTAATTTACCCTAGGAAGACGAAATAGTAAGAAAAATAACAAGATGGTTATTTAGAAAATTGTAAGGCATGACATAAGTGATTTACGGGGCAATTTGTAATAAGATTACAAACCTTAGGGAGGAAGACATAGTTTTCAAATGTGAGGATAAAATTAGTATTAAATAGAAACTCAGGAGGTATGAATATAATTTACCCTGAGGGCATCTCTAATGGCGCATTACTTTTTTCACCAAATTTAAGTAAAAATTCCGTTTGATATCGCCTGCTTCAACGGAGGAATTTGAGTTTTCATCAAACCACCGATCGACCAGTTAGTGCAAAAAAAAAAAAAAAACCAACAGTTGATTTGTAGATGCCCTGAGGACACTATACCCATTAAAAGAACAAATGAGGAATGAGTGCTAAGAGCAAGCTCAGTGAAAAGATATGGAAAGAAGCAACATAGAAGCATCCCTCTGTCTAGATCTGCAGTTCCTGACCTCATCAACCAAAGTGGTCATTAGGTAAATCAATGAAAAGAAACCTAATCCTTACCACCACCACCACACACACACACAAAACAAAAAAAAAAAAAACAAAACAAAACAAAACAATTTTAGAGCTGGCATTTTTCTTGATTTGGTGATGTTGATTTATTTGAAGTAATATTTTTTTGTTTTTTTGGTTAATTTGGGGGATAATCAGCATGCAATTGGTTATATTAAAGGAGACAAGTACTATGGAGCAAAAGCATCTTTAAATGTGTGGGAACCCAAAATACAATAGCCTAATGAGCTCAGCTTGTCTCAAATTTGGATATTGGGTGGTTCTTTTGGTGAAGATCTCAACAACATTGAAGCTGGTTGATAGGTGTATTTTTCTAACTCAAATTCTGAATTTACTCACCACTTTAAAATGCAAAATGCTTTCTTTTGATTTGATTGCATTTTTTGTTCCACAATAGAATTGGAGTCTGATTGTAGAATGAATATGATTTCAGGTGAGTGCAGATCTTTATGGTGATAACAACACAAGATTGTTTACTTACTGGACTGTAAGCTTTCAAAAAATCCCCACTTTGGTTTTGGATTTTTGTCACAAAATCTCTCACCTATCACTTTTAATTTTAGTGTAAATTCCCTCATCAGCTCTAGGTAATGTGAAATCTTTTATTACAATATATTGTTGTTTCATATAATTGAATTTCCATTAGAACACTTCAGAGTTTGTAGACGAGACCAAAGACAAATCGAATTTGAATTCGTTCAACTATCGTGTTGTTAGTCTCTTTCGATGTCAATTTCGTATTCACTCGGAAAATGGTTTGAACAACCGAATATACGAAGTAAATCACCACCGGGCAAAAAACGTATTTCCACCCCGATACACCTCAATTGGTGTCCAGAGCCCATCTGAATTAAGGCTCAAAGTTAGTCAAAAGTCATGGTTGCACAAACCATTCTTCCAACACCCTCTGCTACCTATTTTTGTGAATTGTTCATGCAAGAGGATGACCGGGGGGACATTTGGCCGAATGTCCGACCGGTCATCCGGTGGGTTTCATCCTCAATGGTCATGTATAGTAAAATGGTGAAAGGTGGCCCAAATCCTCAATTTGGTAAAACATTTGCTATATTCTCAATGTGATACATGTTTGATAAAACCATTGGAGTACAAAAACAAGGACTTTATCAGTAAATTTGAATTTGATGATGGATTTAATATAGCGTTGGAGATGGCCTTGTTTACTTATGTTTGGTATTTAAGGATTTTTTTTTTGGTTATATTTTAATGGCTCTATCTTGATTCTCTGCAATCAAATGTACGTTCTTTTTTTTCCAAATCATCCAAACAACAAGAAGAATGCCACGAGTAATGAGGTGATATTAATTTCGACATGCAACATATATTATTTATGGATAAATTACACTCAATCAGTTTATATTTAGGCCTCGTTTAGCAAGTGGCTTTTTTAGCCAAAAAATTAAAAAGTCATTGAAAAAATTAAAAAGTCAATAACCTATATTAAAAAGTCAAAGATTCTCTTTCTTCTCTACTTTTTGCACATCTTTTCGTAAAAAATTAAAAATTCATCCCCAACATACTAGCTTTTTTTACATCACATTTTAGCTAAGAAGCCAAAAAGTTATTAAAAAAACTTGTTCCCAAACGAGGTATAGCGATCCCGGTTTTGACCCGACTTTTGTGATGTTCCGAACTCGGGTTTAATGTCTTCGTGTTGTTGTTTATCTCATTCTTCCCTTGTATACCTTTGAAATTGGTCTTTGGGTGTATTTGGAACAGGTTGGTTACTTAGTTTTCAAACTTTGTATTGCCCAAATTTTTGGTCTTCCGCTCGAGCGTCCATTCTCGTGCTCAAGCGGGATATGTAAATTTTGGTCCTCCACTCGAGCGGACTTTCTTACGCTCGAGCAAGAGTTGCAAACCTTCAGTACTTTGCACATCTGCAAAAGTGCTAGAGGAGTGTCTTTTACGCTCGAGCGGGTGGGCGCTCGAGCGTCCTTTCTTGAGCTCGAGCGGTTGGTCTGTCATCTACAAAAGTTCTGGAGGTGTGTATTTTGCGATCAAGCGGGTCTCTTCTTGCGTTCGAGCAAAACAAAAGTTTGTATCTGACGCTCGAGCGTCAAACTCTCCGCTCGAGCGGACTGCACGTATATCAGATTGCGAGAAGCACTTTTTACATCACTTTTTCATATCTTTTCACCCAAAACCCTAAAGTTGAGAGTCTTTCTCTCTAAAATTCACTTTCCTCTATATCTTGACCTAGATCCTTGGATCTCTACACCCTTGTGCCTTCATTAAAGAAGTAGAACTCCTCAAGCTCTTCACTTTGATCCGAGTAAAAGCTGGTTTCGTCACTTTTGAAGTTCCATCCTTGCTTGGCTCACCTTCTCTTTTTGAGGTAGGGACATTCTACACCTTAATATGGTTTTTAACCTAGGTATTTGTTGTTTTGTATAAATGGTAGGATTTGGGACGATTTGAATAAAGTTAGAGTTTGAATTTAAAATTGAAAGAGGGGTTTTTCATGTTGTTCTTACAAAATGACTATGGGACTTGTATATGAGATTCTTTAGTGTTAAAATGGTAAAATTTAGCCTTTGGACTGATATTTGAAAAAGGGAAAAATTTGCCCTAATTTGAGTTGGATAACCAAATTGTATAAATAATAAAATTGATATGGAAAATGTGAAATTGAAAGGATATGTGAATGAATGGTGTAGTTGGATTTGTTAAATCACTCACCTATGGAAATTTGATAAATTATCTGTTTAAAAGATTGTGTATCTATCTAGAAATATCTATTTTGGACTATCGATGGAAGATAGCTATGATTGTTATAGAAATTGCATGAGGATTAGGTAAATTGAAACCTATCATTTAAATTGTGTCATTAAATATGACGGTATGATTGAGACATTGAATATGTGTTGTGGATGATCATTGTATATGACAATATTTTAATACATTGTATATATATAATTGTGTCACGACCCAAACCCGGCCCTATGGGTTTAGCACCGTAACCGGCCAGTAATCCGAGATTACCAAAGGCCTGCAGAACAGTAGTACAGTAAAACAGAGTACAGGGCCTGGCGGAAGCCAATACAGTAAATGAATAATGTCCATTGAGCTGTGTCAGTCTGTATGCCAAAAAGATTTTTCATGCATTCACATATACAAACAGTACAGTCTATACAAAATTTACAGTCACACAGTACAGGGACCTAATCCCTTGATAACAATACGGTTAGCAGTTAACAGTCTATACAGTAATCCAAACAGTATGGAGACAGACGGGGGAAAAACAAGACACCCCAAAGCCATAGCATGGCAACTCGGAACCTCGCAGTGAGGCACAAAGGCTGGCTTGACAAAACTGGAGTCTAACCCACGCTCCTAGCTCCGATCTGGTGGCTGAGCACCTACATATATAATATATATATACAGTGAGCTAAAGCCAGGTGAATAAATAATGCGTAAAGGGGTTATGAATGAAATGTCCTTACAGCCAAGAAACAGTCCATTAAATGTATTTCAGTCAGACAGTTATTCAATCATATGGGTACATCCAATTAGCATAGCAGTAAACAGTAGGTCTTAAAGACCGAACAGTATTGATGGCCATCAATCACAGTAAACAGTAGTGGTTCCACGAGGAACCACAGAGATCTCTGTTAACGAGTAACAGTCAATAACAGTAGTTGCCTAAGGAGCCACAATACTAGTTAGAATAACGAGGACATACATTCATTTAATTTAACAAAACGTTACAGAAAGAGTACAGTCTCAATTTGTTCAGAAAATAATCATTTTTGAACATATCTTTACACAATTGTTACTCACAGAGTTCTGGGCTACAGTATGCTAGAGCGTGTCTCCCCAGTCGCCAGCCCTACACAGTTCACAGATATTGAACACACTAAGCTACACAGTTGGGGAAAGATAATAACTTAACCCCTAATTTGCCTCGGTGTGTTCTACATCTATATCCTCAATAAGATGCCTTAAACTAGGTCTAAGAATGCCTAGAATGGGATGAGGATGCAAAGATGCGATCAGAAAACAGTCTCGAAATTTTCAGAAAAACAGAGTCCCGCTCGAGCGCATGTTTTCCCACTCGAGCGGACATGCAACAAAGGCACACGCTCGAGCGTAAACTTTCCCGCTCGAGCGTACTGTAAAAATACTGGATGGGTGAAATCTCCGCTCGACGCCCGCTCGAGCTTGAGACATGACTCCGCTCGAGCGCCCAATCCTCCGCTCGAGCGGACTGTAAAACAGTGCAGAGAGATGCTGGATGCTCGGATTTCACGCTCGAGCGTCAATTACCCCGCTCGAGCGGGAGTGCAAAATCTGGAAATCCCAGATTGCGCCTCCAAGCTCAAACTCACATTCCATTGCATCAAAACCGATCCTCTTGGGCCCATTTTCTGGAAAACATTTATAAACACATAGAATAACATGTTTCAAAGCTCAATTTAAAGAAATCAAAGCCCAAGGGTGTTTAATTCAAACTCAATTTAAACCATTTTTCAAGCACAAGATAAACATGCAAACATGCATGAATTCAAACCATTTTGAAGCTCCAATTGATGCTCCAAGGAGCCAATTGATCCAAGAACAAGTTGAAAACATGGACCATTACACAATTATGAACATGCATGTAACATTTCACCATGAATTCAACTCAAACTCACCAATTCAAACATGCATGCACGAATTGTGCTCTATATCAACATGTATGAACTAAAACATGGCTTAGCTCTACAATTAGCCATGAACCATGCAAGAATCAACTTAAAGACAAAATCAAAAGATGAAATTCATACCTAGGTTCTTTGAATTAGAAGACTAGGAGCTCAAATATACAATCAGCCTTCAAGTTCTTCAATTAACAAGCAAAATTCAAGATGGACTTCAAGTCCTCACTCTCACTCTCTCTAAGGTCGGTTGAACAAGAGATATGGCTGAGGAAAATGTTTTGATTCAAGTGTATGAGTGTATACAAGGCTCAAAGGTGTGTGAGATAGTGGCCCACTTAGTGGCAAGTTGGTAACTCGTTTTAATCTAATTTAATCATACCTAATCATTTTTCAGATAACTTTACTATAAAATCACATTAATTATGACGATCATAAAACTTCAATCAATTCCGGATTCGGCCGCCGATAAGGCCTTCAATTAGCAGTTTAAACACAAGTCATGAACAGATCAAACATACAGTCAACAGATAAAATGCAATTCAACAGATGTATTCATCCAATTCAGTTTCAATTTCGGTCAGTCAGTTCAGTATTTTTAATTAGTCCAATTATCAGTCATTAGTCGGTAAACAGTATGAGGGTTGTTACAAATTGTTTGGAAGAGGAAAATGGATGTACTCCACTGTTTGGGGGGAAATAAGGGATGGACTCTAGGGTGAAAGTCTCGAAATCTTGTATATATATGGGTGCAAGTTCCTTTGGATGAGAGTTCCGTAAAATGGAAAAATAGAAGTGTTGGAGTAATGAATAAATTGAATTGTGAACCATTAAGTTGTAGTCTCATCTTGGTTGATTAGATAATAATGAACTTGGTTAATGGATTAACCCGAAATGAATGAATGAGAATGGATTGAGATATGGTCATCTATATTTAATGGTTAAGGAAAGAATGTAAGTTGATCATGATTATGAAACATTTATTTGACACTTATATCTTAGTTAAACCTCATATACTGTATTAGTTTATCTCTATTGGGTTTTGGCTCACCCTACTTGGGAAAACACGTTCAAGTACTGGTGACATGATACCTCCAAGGACATAGCTTGGGAGGATTGAGGGCTGAAGGCTCCATTTTTGTTATATTTGTACTTAAATGTTTATTCAAGCCATGGGTTTAACTTGTATAGAGCTTAGGACTCTTTCTTTTATTGTAACCAAGTGACATCTTGGAAAGATGTAAGTCCGTAAGGCATTTATTTTATTATCGTTAATTTGAACTACATGTTGTAGATTCAGAATGAATATATAATGCATGTAATTCCCTTTTGTAATAGAAAGTCTGATGAATGAAGTAGATCATTTTATTATATTCATAGATCTTATGGAATGGATTGTTGTATTATATTTTAGGGGCGTTACACGAGGCCTTAATCACTTTTTAACTTTGGCTTTTTTAATATATTTTTTCTCATTTTGGTTTTTCATGTTTTTATTATTTTTTTTTTCATTTTACTCATGAAGGTAATTTCTATTAAAAATTAGATAGAAAATAACACATTGACATTTATATGATATACAAATATTTTTTTATATATGATTCACACTTCTAATATAAATTTAAATTTTAATATAATAATGTATTTTTATATTATGAGACAGTAGTTGTAATATTTTTTTTACCTAATATTAAATAGAAATTAACTTTAGAAGTAAAGTGGGAAAAATTTGAAACATGATGGATCAAAACTGAAAAAACAAACTTAAATGATCATAGTAGAAAAGTGATCAAATAAGAAAAGGCAAGGCATAATTTACCGTTACAACAATGATAGAGATCACTACTTTTGGAGCTCTAAAAAGATCACTAATGACATGACACTCAATAAAAAAAGAAAAAAAATACAACACCAAGGCCAAAACATCAAATCATTCATGGTGGGGCCTACTGCTACATCATTAGTGGTAGAACTAATTAGTATTCTCACTCATTTTTCATTCAATAATGATTCATCCCCCCTTTTCCTCCCACCCCCTTTGACCCCCTCTCTCTCTCATTGGTTACATTTTCCTTTTCTTTTTCTTTTTTTTCCTACTCCTCCAATCATCTCCCGCCACGTGGCAAAAGGGAGTGAGGGGGTGACCCCCAAAAGAGGGTCCCAAGCATTATTCTTTTTCTTTACCGTTATTTATTTATTTTTATTTATTTTTTAACCGATGTGACACTTTTGTCCTTGGTTGAAATAAGGTTTATAAAACTTCTACAACTGTTTCTAAAAATTTAAGTACTATCTAACATGTTAATTTATGTTGTTTAAAAAGAACAAAGAGAAAATAAAAATTATACAAAACAAAAAAATATACATGTTCAAAAATAAATTAAATTTTTTTTTTTTACTTTTTAAGTCTACTTAATTTATATAAGCTTACAAAAATAAAATATTTTTACAAAAATCTAAAAAAATTTCAATAAATACAAAAAAATATAAAAATATACTAAATTTTTGTATTTATTGTATATGTATATTTATAATTAGTGATTTTTTTAATTTTTTTTTAAATTTATAATTTATAATTATATTTAAATTAATTAAATATAAAAAGTAAAAAAAAAATTAGAACCTTAAAAAAAAGTAGAAGTATCACTTTGTTTGGTTCCCGTTTTTAGAAAACAGTTTTAAGAAAATTTTACTCTTATTTTTCGTATTTAAATGTTTTCAATGAAATTTTTTAATATTTTAAGCATTTTTTTTTATTTTTAGACACATCTAACATAAATACACTAAAAAGTATAATATTTGTAAATTTAAAAAAAAAATCATTAAATCTCAAAAATATAAATAAAAAAATACGAGAATTCAGTATATTTTTGTATTCTTGTGTATTTATTAATTTTTTATAAATATTTTACTTTCTAGGTACATTTAAGTAATGTGTATCTAAAAAAGTTTTAAAAAAATGTTTAAAATTTTAAAAATATTCACTAAAAACAATAAAAACACGACAAACAAAAAAAGAATAATTTTCAAAAAATTGAAACCAAACTGTCACGCCTTACTTTTTATTACGCAAATAACATTATCATATCCATTAAATTAATCTGTTTCCAATAGTAATATGCGGAACTATACATACATTACATTCACAAATAAATTAAAGTCCACTCATCGTACATATATTAAATGCAATATAAATTACATTTAAACAGACTAGTTAGTTTCGTAATTATTCGTCACTTCCTTTTGTGGTGAAACACCCCCTGTCCTAATTGTCTCCTTATAGTACTACTTCAACAATGATTCATTCCACTAAAAACATCACCACTAATAGCACTAATACATTAAAAAAGTAAAAAAAAATACAATTCTAAGACCAAAACATCACATCATTAATGACGAGACTCACTACCACCTAATTAGTGGGAGCACTAATTAGTGCTCCCAAACATTTTTCAGTACTACTTTTACCACACTACGAAAATCAAACACGTGTTGATGCCAGCTGTCCTAAGCTGATTTGACCATATTCAATTTTGATAGAGACCCTTCAATCACCCACTCCTACCGCCACACACACGTTAAGGTTTGCTGATTGGAGAAAGAGAAAAAATAATAAAAAAATAATCTGGCCAATCACGGGCCAAGGGAGTCTTGGAGGTCACTATTTGGAGGGAGTCCGGAACATTTTTGATCTTATAATTACGACAGTTTCTTAAGTAATTTTTTACTAAAACGGTTTGGCTTTCTCTTAAGTTGAGTTTATTTTAGTATTGATTTTATTAATTTGAATCGTTTATTTTTTAGTATTTGTTGAAAAAAATATTTATGTAAAAAAATTAAGCTGATTAAATATCGATAGTTTTAAATCATATTTATTTTGAAAAATAGACGACAAATATTATTTTAAAAATGATCATTCATTTTTTATATAATTATCAATATTCAATTATATTAATTTTTTATATAAATATTTTACTCAATGAGTCTTAAAAAATAAAAATTCAAATTACTAAAATCGATCTCAAAATGAATATACAAAACCTAAGCACTCTCTCAAGTTGAGATAGTCAACTTGAGACAAACCTAATCTTTATAAATAAAAAAAATAGGTAATGTTTGGTTTGGTTTTTAGAAAAAATTTCATAAAAATTAAAAATTACTTTGGTGAAAGTTATTATTTTGGGGAATTTTTTTTAAGATCCCCAATAATAATAATTTAGTGGATAAAGGACACCCAAAAAAATAGTGATGCATCAGGTCCTTGAACACCTTGGCGCGCGTTTTTAATTATTTTGTAGACCAAAATACCCTTGCCAAAATCAACACAGAAACGAAACTCATTCCGACGTCTGAGTTCGATTCCAAACATCCAGCATCTTCACGAACACAAGAACAGCAGAATTAGGGTTTCAACATCATCTTCACCATCGACATTAGAGCTTCGTTATCTTCTCCAAAAATCATTCCCATTCCTCCCTCACAAATTTCTCTGACCTGGGTTAAAGCTTCGTTTTCACTGCTCATCATCGTCTCAGTTCATCTTCGTCACGTCGCATCTTCATCTCAGGCCATATCAGCTCGTCATTCAAGTTTCATCCTAACTCTGGTCAGTTTTTCTACAATACAATTAGATTTTCTCTGGAAACACAGTTAATAGCATTTTATATTAACCTTCCATAAATTAGGGTTTCAATTTCGTAATAAAAAGCCACTTGAATTTGTAAAAAGATATTTCTGTGTGTTTTGAACTTATTCTTGAACATGTTTGTGTGATTTTATCTGTAAATTTCTCTGGCATTTGAATTTCTCTGATTTTTGCTTGATGTATGTTTCTTCTTTCAATTTTCTCTGGCATGTTTGTTTTCACAAAAACAATTTTCTGTGTTTTTATCTTATTCTTGAACATGTTTCTGTAATTTTGTCTATAAATTTCCCTGCTCTGTCAATTTCTCTGTAATATGTATTTTTAATTGGAATGCCTATCTTTCTCTGGAATGTCTATTACTCTCTTGCCTCTGTCTAAGTTTTTCTGGTGTTTATAATTTTGTCTGACCACATCACATCACTTTCCTCCCTTGTGTGTCTCTATCATTTTTAATTTTCTCTGGAATTTTAATATTACGGACTGGAATGAATGTTTCTTCTTTGAATTTTCTCTGCCATGTGTATTTTGAGAAAAAGTTATTTCTCTGAATTTTGATCTTATTCTTGAACATGTTTCTGTCATTTTGTCTATGAATTTCTCTGCTTTGTAAATTTCTCTGGAATATGTATTTTTCTCTGCAATGTCTATTACTCTCCTGCCCCTGTCTAATTTTCTCTGGTATTTATAATTTTCTCTGACCACATCACACCACTTTCCTCCCTTGAGTGTCTCTATCATGGTTAATTTTCTCTAGTTGTATATGTAAATTTCGCTTGCATTTTAATATTACGAATTGAAATTTTCTCTAGAATGGAAATTTCCTCAAGAATGTGTAATTTTCTCCTAAATGTGTATTTTTCTCTGATATGTTTATTTTATTCAATTCTTGGTTTCAATATGGTGTAATTCTCAGTGGCATGTTTACATTACTTTGTTTATTTTATCTTGCTAATTATGGAATGGAAATTTTCTTTCGCTTGCCATGTTGACTTTTTTCTATCATTCATTTTCTCTGGTATGTTTACTTCTATATATAATTTTAACAATTATTGAAAATTTCTCTCCCATGTTTATGATGTTGATTTTCTCTGATATTTAGTTTTTAATGTCCAATTTTCTCTGGCATGTCAAATTTTCTCTGGCATATCCAATTTTCTGTAATTTTTCCTTATCTGTAATTTTCTCTGACATGTCCAATTTTCTCTGGGATTTAGTGTTGACATCTTTATGTTTTAATCATTGTCTAGAAATGGCAAAGCATAAAAGCAACGAAACACTGAAAACACCAATCAAAAAATAGAAACTCTCTCAGTCTTCTTATAGGCTAAGATCAAAAACCGGCAGCAAAACACTAGAAACACCAAGGAAGCAAGAACAACTCTCTCAGTCCTCTTATCATCTAAGATCAAAAATCAGCAGCAAAACACCACAAACTCCTCACCAAAACACACAAGTCCAAGCTGATGAAGCAACTAGCATCCAGATGAGTACCCCAACTTCAAAAGACTCAAGCTCAAGGGGGAAAAAACCTGTTAAACTCCACAGAAAAAGAGCTCACTACAACATTCAATTCCGATCCAATCTCTCATCTGTCGTCTCTTTTTTTCAAATACTTAAATTTAATTCAAAACAACTTCTAGAGCTTCAAAAGTCCCCATTCTAGTATTTGATCCAAGCTCTAACCACTGGAAAGATGGATCCAAAGAAATCTAGGAAATCCGATGATGATGTAGTTGCCATAATCCAATGTTACAATGAAAAAATAAAAGCATTCACAGTTGGTAAGAAGAACCTGACCTTTACAACAAATGACATGACCTTGATTTTTGGTTTGGAAGGAGGTAAAGGAGCCATGTCATTAAGATACTCTAAAAAGCCAAAATCTGCATTCCTCAGGAGAAGATTCCAAAAGGACACAAGGCTCACTGGTCCTGTTCTTAAAAATGCTTCCAAAAGGACACAAGGCTCACTGGTCCTGTTCTTAAAAATGCCTTGATCAAAGTAATGAAAGGCAAGCAACTAACTGACTTCAAAGATGTAGCAATCATTGTTACATTGTACTTGTGTCTCACCCTATTTTTTGCAACAAGTGAGAATTCAATAGGTTGGGTTTTTATAAAGTATGTGGAACCCCTTGAATCAATGAAACAGTATGATTGGCCGGAAGCAATCACATCAACATTGATTGATTCTATCATGGCATTGCACAAAACTCCAGAAAAAGTTACGGGGTGTGCCATTGCATTGCTCGTAAGTATAATATCCATTCAAATTTGCAGTTATCATACATTCAAATTTGCAGTTATCATACATTCAAATTTGTGCGTTTAGAAAATTTTATTTACTTTAATTTTCATCACAGTATTGGCTATGTGAACATGCAACTATCATTGACTCGGAAGACAGTAACACAGCTGACTTCCCAAGATGTGCCAAGTGGAACCTGCAAACCTTGACAAAACAGCTGCAGAAGACACCAGTCCACTCTCTTGCACCTCGACAGGTTAGATTTCTATTGCTACTGAAATCTCAGTGAAATTCCAAAATTTCTCTGACCATTGCTTTGTTTCCCTCATTATGCATTGATTGATTAAGATCAATTTTCTCTGAACTATCAATTTATGTTTTCTTCTTTGGTTACCACTGGTCTTTGTCTGCCATTGTAATCAATTTTCTCTGCCATCCAAATTTCTCTAACCACAATTGTAACACATTAACTTATATGTCCTGATTGATTTTCTCTAATATCTTAATTATGTTGGTTGTTTCATAATTTTCTCTGGCCCATAAAATTTTATCTCCTTCTGTGTAATTTTCTCTACCCATAACTTATGTGCCTTGCTTCTTTGATAAACACTGTTTATTTCTACTCTTCTAATGAATTTTCTCTAGAATCCAAATTTCTCTGACACAATTATAGTAAAACATTAACTTATATGCCTTGATTGATTTTCTCTGATATCTAAATTATGTTTCTTGTTTCATAATTTTCTCTACCTCATAAAATTAACTCCTTGTCTCTAATTTTCTCTGGCCCATACCATTTTCTCTGAAGTTTGTTTCCCATTAGTATCATTTAGATGAATTTTATTTTCCTTATTTGAATTTTTTTTTCTCAGTGAATTTTGTAACATTTCTCTAATAAAAGAGTCTCCTGTTACAGATAGATAACAAGCAGCTTGTCAAAAACCCATCAGAGGAGTTCTGTCTTGGCAAAAACACAAAGAAAGAATCAAAAAAGGCAATTGTCAAATTCAACGAGACATTACAAGATCCATCTGAAGATGGAGGGAATGAACAACCAAAAGGCAACATAGAAGAATAAGAAGACAAGAACATCAAGCAAGCAGCGGAGAAGAAGAAACCAGAGAAGAAAGTGAAGAAATAGAAGCAGAAGACAAAGAACAAAATGAACGAAAAGAAGAAGACAGTGAACAAGAAGATGAAGAAGAAGATGAACAGCAACAAGAAAACAAGGAGGAAAGTGATGAAGGAGAACATAATGAGCTGATGGACCAACAACGTGATAGCATTTGTGGCTCAACAATGCATCAACCCGAAGAATTCGAGGAATCAAAGGATGCCCAAATTGCTGATCTACGTCAAAGACTAAAGGCACTTTCTCAATCTACAAAAGAAGAAGAGAGAAATTGGATTGAATTACTTGCTGAAAAGGATATTTCAATAAGAATCCTGACATCACTTAACTCAGAACTTCAAGAAAAAGAAAGCACAATCCAAATGAAACTAAGGATGTTAGAGGTTGAAAAAGCAGACGATACAAAAACAATTCAACAGTTGAGGTGTTCCAATTTGGAGCTTAGAAACTGAAAATGCTAAATTGCATGAAAAATTCAAGAACTATCCGTCTCTAAACTAGCAACAGCAAACCATACTGAACACCAATACAACTTAAAACCACAAAGGTCAGTTGAAATCTTGAGCCACAAAAGTTATGTCCTTGTTTTCACATAATCAGAGAAATTTCTATTATTATATTTTCTTCTGTCATCTGGTAAATTTTCTTTGGAAGTTAATTTCTCTGAAACATTAAGTGTATATTTCTAGACCTGCTCATCGTTCATTTTCTCTGCATATTTTCTTATTCCATTTTTGGGGCTTGTTTGATTTTCACTGTGTATAATTGGAATGCAAGTGGAACAACAACTAACAACCCAACAAGAACAATGGCACACAAAGAACAACTGAAACAAAAGACAAAAGTCTATGGTAACTGCAAAATATTGAATTAAATAAATTTACATATTGAAATATCATCTGTTACTTCAGAGAAATTTCACTTTTCCTAATATTTTCACTGCCTACAGTCAAAAAAGATCCAACCTCAATGATAAAAAATTTAAAGGCAAAAGAAAGGAAGGAAAAGCAGCACGATCCAGAATTTCAATATCCCAAAGTTGCGAAAGTGACTAGAGCTTCAAAACAAGCTGCAAAGCAAGCTGAGCAAAGCACGAAGGACAAAGAAGTGCTTGATGCTGATGCGTATGTCTTGCCTCAACCTATAAACATCAGAAAATCTTGGGTCTTTCCACAAACTCTTCCAATTTCATGATTGATAAAAGATCATATAAAAGACATCTTGCAGCACATATCAAATGTGTCTGGGCTTGAGTAAGTACAACAAACAAAATAGAAGATAACAAACAACAAATTACAAACTTATATTGCATTAACAACAATTAAATCCCTTCTTTGTCATCTTGTAGGGTTTTAATTTGGACAAGTGAGTTTAATCTCATTACCTTTGAAGACATTGGAAACCTAATAAAGCAAAAAGAAATTGCCAACAATGTAAGTCTTTCCCTTTCATCAAAATTTCTCTGCAATGTTCCATCAGCCTTTATAAACCAATATTACAATTATAAATCATATTTTTCAGGTTATTGATGGCTATGGAAAGATCATTTTGGCTGACCAAATGAGAGAAGACAACAACCAACCTCATTTTTTTTCACATCCATGTGCTTAGTATGTTACTACTATTTTATTTGATTTTCTCTGGAATTTACTTACTACTTTCTCTTCTTAAGATACTTCTTGAAGCCAGTTGTGTCACTACTCATAACAAAACCATTTTTTGATTTTCTCTGAACACAGAATTTCATCAAGATGACAGAAAATCAAACTTTCCGAGTGTCCTTATTTGACAAGCATATTGAAATAGCATGGAGGAACTACAGGTTCCTCCATTTCCCAATAAATACTGGAGGTAATGAGAAGTCCACACATGGAAATCACTGGACCTTGCTTGTCCTGGACAAACAAGATAATTTATGGAGGTTCTACAACTCACTGAGGCCAAAGAGGGATGATGCAGAAAACAAATATGTCAAAGATGCAAAACAATTGGTAATGAGTGCAAATTTCTCTGATCCATCATCATCTTTGTGTGATGATAATTTTCATAGAATCCCATTGATTTATTCGTAAATTTCTCTGTTATTTAAAAATTATTTTTTTGCAGCAAGATTACGTGGAGAATTTTTTGAAAGCTTACCTTGAAAGAGACGCTCAATCACAACCCTCTTTCAAATTAATAAACTCACAAAATACAAGTTACGACTTTGAGTATGTCAACAATGCTCCACAACAAGAAAGTGATTTGTAAGTTTCATACATCTATAAATAAGATAATCTAATTTGCATGTTTCTTAAAACTAATTATACCTATAATTTGTATGCAGTATGGATTGTGGCCTCTTTGTCTGCTATATAATGAAACAATATAGCAAGCATGAACCTATCAGCTCCAAATTGTCCACACAAGAGATAAGGTTGATGAGGGCAGAACTCATAGAGAGATTTGTGATCGAAGTTGGCCGGTCATGGACTGAACCAATTGAAATACCTCCAGAAGAATCACAAATGTAATAGTGAAACTAGTGAAAGCAAGACAATGTACATATCCACACAGAGAAAATTGTCTCACATATATGCATATATCCATACAGTATTAACCATTCAGTTTTTTGTTGATACATTGAAGGAATGATGATCTTTGACATATATGTATATATCTTTTCTTGACTAATCTAAATTTTTTTTTTAATTTCGACTAATGTAAATTTCATACCTATCGATGGTTAAATATATATATATATATATATATTTATTGTGATTCATAGAGAAAATTGTCTGCCAAAGAAAATTGTCTACAGAAATTTCTCTGGTATGAACTACCAGAAATTCATAGAGAAATTTAACTTGTATCGTCCCAAGGAGATGCCTATATGATCATGTAATCTGTAATACTTTATGTTGGTACAAAACAATCATCAAACTCAACAAAACACAAAGCGCATAGTAATTTTCTCTACCACTGGAAAATTTCACTGCATGAATTTCAAATTTCAAAACACAATGCCCAGATAGTTTTCTCTGACGGTGGAAAATTTCTCTAGATGAAATTGACGGATTCGAATGGTGACAAAAAATGGAATTTCTGAGTTATGAATTTCTCTGGGTTGAGTGATTTAGAGAGGAGGAATTTCTCCGAGTTGGTAAGGAAAATTTCTCTGGCTTTGACACAAATTTCTGAGTTGAAGTGAGTCCAGAGAAATTCTTCCCTGATCCAGAGAAATTCTCAACTCAGAGAAATTTCAAAAGAGCTTAATTTTGTTTCTTGGTTGTACAATAATTTTTTGTATGCTCTGTCTGGTGTGCACATTCTTGAAATGACTGATATGAAGCTACCAGAAATTCACAGAGAAATTTAACTCATATCTCACCAAAGAAGGTGCCTATATGATCATTCAATCTCTAATGCACTGTGTTAGTACAAAACAATTATCAAATTCAAAAAACACAATCCGCACAGTATTTTTCTTTGCCATTGTCAAATTTATGTGGATGAATATGAAGCTTCAAAACACAATACACAGAATTTTCTCTGCCATAGGAAAATTTCTCTGGATGAATTTGACAGGTATTACAAACCCACTGCCTATAGTATATATCAACAAACACAATGCACATTTTAACAGATATTGAAAAATTTCTCTGGATGAATTTGATTGATATTATTATATACACTGTCTAAAAAATACATCTCACAAAACAAAATACACAAAGTAATCATCAAATGTATTATTCAATCAATAAAATGTATAATCCTCAACTATTTAACAAAGGTTCCTTGCATGTCCTCTTATTATGGTGACCAATACTCTCACAACGACTACACTTAATAAAAAAAAAAAAAAAAAATGGCCAATCACATGCCAAGAGAGTCTTGAAGGTCACTATTTGGAGGGGTCCGAAACATTTTTGATCTTATAATTATGACAATTTCTTAAGTACTTTTTTACTAAAACGGTCTAGCTTTCTCTTAAGTTGAGTTTATTTTAGTATTGATTTTATTAATTTGAATTGTTTATTTTTTAGTATTTGTTGAAAAAAATATTTATGTAAAAAAATTAAGCTAATTAAATATCGATAGTTTTAAATCATATTTATTTTGAAAAATAGACGACAAATATTATTTTAAAAATGATCATTCATTTTTTATATAATTATCAATATTCAATTATATTAATTTTTTATATAAATATTTTACTCAATGAGTCTTAAAAAATAAAAATTCAAATTACTAAAATCGATCTCAAAATGAATATACAAAACCTAAGCACTCTCTCAAGTTGAGATAGTCAACTTGAGACAAACCTAATCTTTATAAATAAAAAAAATAGGTAATGTTTGGTTTGGTTTTTAGAAAAAATTTCATAAAAATTAAAAATTACTTTGGTGAAAGTTATTATTTTGGAGAATTTTTTTTAAGGTCCCCAATAATAATAATTTAGTGGATAAAGGACACCCAAAAAAATAGTGATGCATTAGGTCCTTGAACACCTTGGCGTGCGTTTTTAATTATTTTGTGGACCAAAATACCCTTGTCAAAATCAACACAGAAACGAAACTCATTCCGACGTCTGAGTTCGATTCCAAACATCCAGCATCTTCACGAACACAAGAACAGTAGAATTAGGGTTTCAACATCATCTTCACCATCGACATTAGAGTTTCGTTATCTTCTCCAAAAATCATTCCCATTCCTCTCTCACAAATTTCTCTGACCTAGGTTAAAGTTTCGTTTTCACTGCTCATCATCATCTCAGTCCATCTTCGTCACGTCGCATCTTCATCTCAGGCCATATCAGCTCGTCATTCAAGTTTCATCCTAACTCTGGTCAGTTTTTCTACAATACAACTAGATTTTCTCTGGAAACACAGTTAATAGCATTTTATATTAACCTTCCATAAATTAGGGTTTCAATTTCGTAATAAAAAGCCACCTGAATTTGTAAAAAGATATTTCTGTGTGTTTTGAACTTATTCTTGAACATGTTTGTGTGATTTTATCTGTAAATTTCTCTGGCATTTGAATTTCTCTGATTTTTGCTTGATGTATGTTTCTTCTTTCAATTTTCTCTGGCATGTTTATTTTCACAAAAATAATTTTCTGTATTTTTATCTTATTCTTGAACATGTTTCTGTAATTTTGTCTATAAATTTCCCTGCTCTATCAATTTCTCTGTAATATGTATTTTTAATTGGAATGTCTATCTTTCTCTGGAATGTCTATTACTCTCTTGCCTCTGTCTAAGTTTTTCTGGTATTTATAATTTTGTCTGACCACATCACATCACTTTCCTCCCTTGTCTGTCTCTATCATTTTTAATTTTCTCTGGAATTTAAATATTATGGACTGGAATGAATGCTTCTTCTTTGAATTTTCTCTGCCATGTGTATTTTGAGAAAAAGTTATTTCTCTGAATTTTGATCTTATTCTTGAATATGTTTCTGTGATTTTGTCTATGAATTTCTCTGCTTTGTAAATTTCTCTAGAATATGTATCTCTTTCTGGAATATGTATTTTTCTCTGGAATGTTTATTACTCTCTTGCCCCTGTCTAAGTTTCTCTGATATTGATAATTTTCTCTAACTACATCACACCACTTTCCTCACTTGAGTGTCTCTATCATGGTTAATTTTCTCTGGTTGTGTATGTAAATTTCTTTAGCATTTTAATATTATGAATTGAAATTTTCTCTGGAATGGAAATTTCCTCAAGAATGTGTAATTTTCTCTTAAATGTGTATTTTTCTCTGATATGTTTATTTTATTCAATTCTTGGTTTCAATATGGTGTAATTCTCAGTGGCATGTTTACATTACTTTGTTTATTTTATCTTGCTAATTATGGAATGGAAATTTTCTTTCGCTTGCCATGTTGACTTTTTTCTATCATTCATTTTCTCTGGTATGTTTACTTCTATATATAATTTTAACAATTATTCAAAATTTCTCTCCCATGTTTATGATGTTGTGTTGATTTTCTCTGATATTTAATTTTTAATGTCCAATTTTCTCTAGCATGTCAAACTTTCTGTAATTTTCCCTTATCTGTAATTTTCTCTAGCATCTCCAATTTTCTCTTTTTTGTAATTTTCTCCCTTATCTGTAATTTTCTTTGACATGTCCAATTTTCTCTGGGATTTAATGTTGACATCTTTATGTTTTAATCATTGTCTAGAAATGGCAAAACGTAAAAGCACCGAAACACCGGAAACACCAAGCAAAAAACAGAAACTCTCTCAGTCTTCTTATAGGCTAAGATCAAAAACCATCAGCAAAACACTGGAAACACCAAGCAAGAAAGAACAACTCTCTCAGTCTTCTTATCATCTAAGATCAAAAACCAGCAGCAAAACACCACAAACTCCTCACCAAAACACACAAGTCCAAGGTGATGAAGCAACTAGTATCCAGATGAGTACCCCAACTTCAAAAGACTCAAGCTCAAAGAGGAAAAAACCTGTTAAACTCCACAGAAAAAGAGCTCACTACAGCATTCAATTCCGATCCAATCTCTCATCTGTCGTCTCCTTTTTTCAAATACTTAAATTTAATTCAAAACAACTTCTAGAGCTTCAAAAGTCCCCATTCTGGTATTTGATCCAAGCTCTAACCACTGGAAGGATGGATCCAAAGAAATCTAGGAAATCTGATGATGATGTAGTTGCCATAATCCAATGTTACAATGAAAAAATAAAAGCAATCACAGTTGGTAAGAAGAACCTGACCTTTACAACAAATGACATGACCTTGATTTTTGGTTTGGAAGGAGGTAAAGGAGCCATGTCATTAAGATACTCTAAAAAGCCAAAATCTGCATTCCTCAGGAGAAGATTCCAAAAGGACACAAGGCTCACTGGTCCTGTTCTTAAAAATGCCTTGGTCAAAGCAATGAAAGGCAAGCAACCAACTGACTTCAAAGATGTAGCAATCATTTTTACATTGTACTTGTGTCTTACCCTATTTTTTGCAACAAGTGAGAATTCAATAGGTTGGGTTTTTATAAAGTATGTGGAACCCCTTGAATCAATGAAACAGTATGATTGGCCGGAAGCAATCACATCAACATTGATTGATTCTATCATGGCATTGCACAAAACTCCAGAAAAAGTTACGGGGTGTGTCATTGCATTGCTCGTAAGTATAATATCCATTCAAATTTGCAGTTATCATACTTACAAATTTGTGCGTTTAGAAAATTTTATTTACTTTAATTTTCATCACAGTATTGGCTATGTGAACATCCAACTATCATTGACTCAGAAGACAGTAACACAACTGACTTCCCAAGATGTGCCAAGTGGAACTTGTAAACCTTGACGAAACAGCTGCAGAAGACACCAGTCCACTCTCTTGCACCTCGACAGGTTAGATTCCTATTGCTACTGAAATCTCGGTGAAATTCCAAATTTTCTCTGACCACTGTTTTGTTTCCCTCATTGTGCATTGATTGATTAAGATCAATTTTCTCTGAACTATCAATTTATGTTTTCTTCTTTGGTTACCACTGGTCTTTTTCTGCCATTGTAATCAATTTTCTCTGCCATCCAAATTTCTCTAACCACAATTGTAACACATTAACTTATATGTCCTGATTGATTTTCTCTAATATCTGAATTATGTTGGTTGTTTCATAATTTTCTTTGGCCCATAAAATTTTATCTCCTTCTGTGTAATTTTCTCTGACCATAACTTATGTGCCTTGCATCTTTGATAAACACTGTTTATTTCTACCCTTCTAATGAATTTTCTCTGGAATCCAAATTTCTCTGACACAATTATAGTAAAACATTAACTTATATGCCTTGATTGATTTTCTCTGATATCTAAATTATGTTGCTTGTTTCATAATTTTCTCTACCTCGTAAAATTAACGCCTTGTCTCTAATTTTCTCTGGTCCATACAATTTTCTCTGAAGTTTGTTTCCCATTAGTATCATTTAGATGAATTTTATTTTCCTTATTTGAATTTTTTCTCTCAGTGAATTTTGTAACATTTCTCTAATAAAACAATCTCCTGTTACAGATAGATAACAAGCAGCTTGTCAAAAACCCATCAGAGGAGTTCTGTCTTGGCAAAAACACAAAGAAAGAATCAAAAAAGGCAATTGTCAAATTCAACGAGACATTACAAGATCCATCTGAAGATGGAGGGAATGAACAACCAGAAGACAACATAGAAGAATACAAAGCCAGCAATGGACAAGAACATCAAGCAAGCAGCGGAGAAGAAGAAACCAAAGAAGAAAGTGAAGAAATAGAAGCAGAAGACAAAGAACAAAATGAACGAAAAGAAGAAGACAGTGAACAAGAAGATGAAGAAGAAGATGAACAGCAACAAGAAAACAAGGAGGAAAGTGATGAAGGAGAACATAATGAGCTGATGGACCAACAACGTGATAGCATTTGTGGCTCAACAATGCATCAGCTCGAAGAATTCGAGGAATCAAAGGATGCCCAAATTGCTGATCTACGTCAAAGACTGAAGGCACTTTCTCAATCTACAAAAGAAGAAGAGAGAAATTAGATTGAATTACTTGCTGAAAAGGATATTTCAATAAGAATCCTGACATCACTTAACTCAGAACTTCAAGAAAAAGAAAGCACAATCCAAATGAAACTAAGGATGTTGGAGGTTGAAAAAGCAGACGATACAAAAACAATTCAACAGTTGAGGTGTTCAAATTCGGAGCTTGAAACTGAAAATGCTAAATTGCATGAACAAATTCAAGAACTATCCGTCTAATTAGCAACACAACCATACCGAACACCAATACAACTTCAACAACAAGGTCAGTGAAAATCTTGAGCCACAAAAAGTTATGTCCTTGTGTCAACATAACTTAGAGAAATTTCTATTTATTATAATTTTCTCTGTCAATGATAATTTTTTCTGGAAGTTAAATTTCTCTGAACACATTAGTTTCTGTTGCTTATTTCTTTTGATTTCTACTGCTTATTTGATTTTTTCTGTCTATTTGCTTATTTGATTTTCACTGTGTATAATTAGAATAGAGGTGAAACAACAACCAACAACCCAACAAGAACAAGTGCCACACAAAGAACAACCAAAATAAATGAAAAAAGTCTATGGTAACTGGAAAATATTAAATCAAATAAATTTACATAATGAAATATAATTTGTTACTTTAGAGAAATTTAACTTTTACTGATATTTTCATTGTCTACAGTGAAAAAAGATCCTACATCAATGATAAAGAATTTAAAGGCAAAAGAAAGGAAACGAAAGTTGCGAAAGTGACTAGAGCTTCAAAACAAGCTGCAAAACAAGTTGAGCAAAGCACGAAGGACAAAGAAGTGCTTGATGCTGATGCATACGTCTTGCCTCAACCTATAAACATCACAAAATCTTGGGTCTTTCCACAAACTCTTCCCATTTCAAGATTGATAAAAGATCATATAAAAGACATCTTGCAGCACATATCAAATGTGTCTGGGCTTGAGTAAGTACAACAAACAAAATAGAACATAACAAACAACAAATTACAAACTTATGTTGCATTAACAACAATTCAATCCCTTCTTTGTCATCTTGTAGGGCTTTAATTTGGACAAGTGAGTTGAATCTCATTACCTTTGAAGACATTGGAAACCTAATAAAGCAAAAAAAAATTGCCAACAATATAAGTTTTTCCTTTTCATTAAAATTTCTCTGCAATGTTCCATCAGCCTTTATAAACCAATATTACAATTATAAATCATATTTTTCAGGTCATTGATGGCTATGGAGAGATCCTTTTGGCTGACCAAATGAGACAAAGACAACAACCAACCTCATTTTTTTTCACATCCATGAGCTTAGTATGTTACTACTATTTTATTTGATTTTCTCTAGAATTTACTTACTACTTTGTCTTCTTAAGATACTTCTTGAAACCAGTTGTGTCACTACTCATAACAAAACCATTTTTTGATTTTCTCTGAATGTAGAATTTCATCAAGATGACAAAAAATCAAACTTTTCTAGTGTCCTTATTTGACAAGCATATTGAAATAGCATGGAGGAACTACAGGTTCCTCCATTTCCCAATAAATACTGGAGGTAATGAGACGTCCACACATGAAAATCATTGGACCTTGCTTGTCCTGGACAAACACGACAATTTATGGAGGTTCTACAACTCACTGAGGCCAAGGAGGGATGATGCAGAAGACAAATATGTCAAAGATGCAAAACAATTAACGAGTGCAAATTTCTCTGATCCATCATCGTCTTTATGTGATGATAATTTTCATAGAATCCCATTGATTTATCCGTAAATTTCTTTGTTATTTAAAAATTATTTTTTTGCAACAAGATTACGTGGAGAATTTTTTGAAAGCTTACCTTGAAAGAGATGCTCAATCACAACCCTCTTTCAAATTAATAAACTCACAAAACACAAGTTACGACTTTGAGTACGTCAACAATGCTCCACAACAAGAAAGTGATTTGTAAATTTCATACATCTATAAATAAGATAATCTGATTTGCATGTTTCTTAAAACTAACTATACCTATAATTTGTATGTAGTCTGGATTGTGGCCTCTTTATCTGCTATATAATGAAACAATATAGCAAGCATGAACCTATCAGCTCCAAATTGTCCACACAAGAGATAAGGTTGATGAGGGCAGAACTCATAGAGAGATTTGTGACTGAAGTTGGCCGGTCATGGGCTGAACCAATTGAAATACCTCCAGAAGAACCACAAATGTAATAGTGAAACTAGTGAAAGCAAGACAATGTACATATCCACATAGAGAAAATTGTCTCACATATATGCATATATCCATACAGTATTAACCATTCAGTTTTTTGTTGATACATTGAAGGAATGATGATCCTTGACATATATGTATATATCCTTTCTTGATTAATCTAAATTTCATTTTTTTTTTATTTCGACTAATGTAAATTTCATACCTATCGATGGTTAAATATATATATATATATATATTTTTATTGCGATTCACAGAGAAAATTGTTTGCCAGAGAAAATTGTCTGCAGAAATTTCTCTGGTATGAACTACCAGAAATTCACAGAGAAATTTAACTTGTATCGTCCCAAGGAGATGCCTATATGATCATGTAATCTGTAATACTTTGTGTTGGTACAAAACAATCATCAAACTCAACAAAACACAAAGCGCACAGTAATTTTCTCTGCCACTGGAAAATTTCACTGCATGAATTTCAAATTTCAAAACACAATGCCCAGATAGTTTTCTCTGACGGTGGAAAATTTCTCTAGATGAAATTGACGGATTCGAATGGTGACAGAAAATGGAATTTCTGAGTTATGAATTTCTCTGGGTTGAGTGATTTGGAGAGGAGGAATTTCTCCGAGTTGGTAAGGAAAATTTCTCTGGCTTTGACACAAATTTCTGAGTAGAAGTGAGTCCAGAGAAATTCTTCCCTGGTCTAGAGAAATTCTCAACTCAAAGAAATTTCAAAAGAGCTTAATTTTGTTTCTTGGTTGTACAATAATTTTTTGTATGCTCTGTCTGGTGTGCACATTTCTTGAAATGACTGATATGAAGCTACCATAAATTCACAGAGAAATTTAACTCATATCTCACCAAAAAAGGTGCCTATATGATCATTCAATCTCTAATGCACTGTTTTAGTACAAAACAATTATCAAATTCAAAAAACACAATCCACACAGTACTTTTCTCTGCCATTGTCAAATTTATGTGGATGAATATGAAGCTTCAAAACACAATACACAGAATTTTCTCTGCCATAGGAAAATTTCTCTGGATGAATTTGACAGGTATTACAAACCCACTGCCTATAGTATATATCAACAAACACAATACACACTTTAATAGATATTGGAAAATTTCTCTAGATGAATTTGATTGATATTATTATATACACTGTCTAAAAAATACATCTCACAAAACAAAATACACAAAATAATCATCAAATGTATTATTCAATCAATAAAATGAATAATCCTCAATTATTTAACAAAGGTTCCTTGCATGTCCTCTTAGGCCTCGTTTGGCAAGAGGCTATTTTAGCCAATTAGCCAAAAAGTTACTAAATTAGCCAAAAAGCCAACAACCCATACCAAAAAGTCAAAGATTCTCTTTTCTCTCTACTTTTTGCACATCTTTTCGTAATTAGCCAAAAAGTCATCCCAAACATACAAGTTTTTTTTACCTACCTTTTTAGCCAAATAGCCAAAAAGTTACTAAATTAGCCTGTTCCCAAACGAGGCCTTATTATGGTGACCAATACTCTCACAACGACTACACTTAATCACCCTTTTAAACTCTCCAGTAGAAGCAATTCTGTTTTTCTTCGGCCTCCCAGCAGGTCTCTTGCTCAATGGAGGTAAAATCATAGCATCTTCAATGCTACACACAGGTTTTTCAACAGTTGGAACTGGGCCAATCGAAAACGAGTATGCTTGACGATACATATCAGCATGAAAAAATGGTTCAACAAATGAATTCAAATTCTTTCCACTCCTAAAAATTGCAGCAACAGCATGTTGACATGGATACCCATTTATTTCCCATTTTCGACATGAACAAGTTCTCAACCCAAGGTCAACCATAACCGAAGGAAAACAATGCACTTCAAAGACATTATCAGATGATAAACTCACATTCCATGTCCTCTCATCCAAAAAAGATTTCTCCAACACACTATCCATACGAGGACACAGAATTTTATTCCATTTACTAGAAAGCAGCCTCCTATCAGACCTCATATTCATGATTTGCAACCGTATCATGTCCACCAAATTTGTTATTGGCAAGTGTCGAGCTTCTCGTATCCATGAATTGAATGACTCAGCAACATTTGAATACATCTCACCATAACGTTTCCCCGCAAAATATGCATTACTCCAATTTTCATATGGTAAACTTCTCAAGAAAACACTCACAATGTCTCCTCCCTCACTTTTTAATTCATTTAACTTGAAATGAAATAATGCCTTTGTTGCAGCATATGCACATTCTGAAAACTTGGACACAATCGTCTCCCTAACCAAATTTGTGTTTCCACATGACAACTTATCCCTCAAATTTCTCTTAAGATGTTCCAGACAAAATCCATGAAAGCAGTTAGGGAAAAACCTAGCAATTCCCTCCACAATACCACAATGTCGATCTGATATGAAACTTATCACCCTTTCTGATCCCAATACTCCACATAAATGTTTAAGAAACCAACACCAATTGTCTTTATTCTCAGCATCAACAACAACAAAAGCTACAGGAAAAAAACCTACAAAACAAATACGAACAAGCATATTAGATATACACATGTAGAGAAAAATAGAACAATAAACAACCAGAGAAGTTTGACACTGCTAACATCCAGAGAAAATTCACTTAGTGCCCAACTCCAGAGAAAATTCACACATTGGCAAAATCCACACAGTGACCAAAACCAGAGAAAATTCACATTCACTCAATTCCTACATGTATAGAAAATTCACATACTTAGATAAAATTAGATATATTTACAATTACCTTAATTCCCATCTTTCCCCGTTGCAGCAAGCATAACTCCTTTGGATCGTCTTTTCAAAAATGTTCCATCAAGAAAAAGCAATGACCGACAATATTTGAAACCAGCAATGCATGCATGAAAAGCCACAAACACTCTTTTGAAACGCTTGTTATCTTTAAAATCTAACTCAAAACCACTACCTGGATTGTTCTTCGATGCCTCATCAAAATACCACCGTAATTGATCAAATGACAAACAAGAATCCCCATATGTACTACATTTTTCTTTTTCAACACCCAACCAACCACAGTTATAACTGATTGAGACCCCATACTTGTCTTTCATTTCTTTCACAACATCCACTGGACGAGTTAAAGGTTTTGCACTTACCTCTTCAAGTATCAGCCCAGAAACCAAGCTGGAAGTCATCCTCGAATGTTTACTCGTACGAACCGCCACACCACACGTATGTTCATTGTTCAAAGTCCTTATGTAGAAGAACCCATTTGTTTTTTCAACAGAAGCATGTACACGCCACATACATCCCCTTGATTCCTCATATGCACATTCTGCCGTAACCCTCAGCTTGTCATTTTTAACATACGTAAACTGAAAACCAACCTCAATAGCATACTTGCATAAAAAAGTACGGAACTCAACCACACCACCCTCAAACTTTTGTCCAACACTCGTAATATTATTCCGCCAACTAGCCGACAATAACACATTTTCTTGGTGAGAACAAAACTTAGAGAGTGAATCCCTTTCAATATCCACGAGCCTATCACATTCACCATGTACAACGTCTACCCAATTAGACTCCACTTCATCCTCTTAATCAGAAGTACTACACCTAATTATATATAGGGAAGCCCCATCCAATTCTCCCATGTTTTACACAAAATGCCAACCAATTCCTCAAAATTCAATTCGCATGAAACATTAATGACAATAGTATCATTCCCATATTTGCACAGCAACAACACTGCACTGTCCATTGAAACTGAAACAAAAAACAAGAAAAATAATTTGTTTAACATAGAAACACTTCACAAGAACAACATAAAAGTACAGAGAAATTTCTAACAATTATAAGTTTCTCTGAACTTAAAATAAAAGTCCAAAGACATCTACGAACTGATATTCACCTTCAAGATGATAAAAAACAAAATCACAGAAACTTAATGAATCACAGAGAAATTTACTGCTAACTATTAAACACAATCATAGAAAAAAATCACACAGAATATCTGTTATGAAATTATAGTCTTCTCCGTGATTTTCACCTTACTACAAGCTAACAATTTTCTATGCGTCATTCTGTAATATTGCACTCATAGAAAAATCTAGAGAAATTTACAAACTTATATACACCTTCAAGATAACAAAAAACATTGCATTGTCCATCTAAACTGAAAGAAAAAACACAAAAAATAACTTTTGCTTAGAGAAACAAAAACTTCTATTCGTCTTCTACAAACATATAATTTTCTCAGAACTACAAACTGAAAGTGAGTAACAAACTTACAATTTTCTCTGAACTACAAATACAAGTCCAAAGAAATTTATGAACTTACATTCACTTTCTCATATTCTATCTGCATTAGAAACTTCTAATAATATGTCCATATGCACTTATAATTTCCTCTAGACTACACAAACAAAAGTGCAGAAAATGAAATTTCTCTGGTTTGAAAAAACATAAAACAAAACCTATCATTGATCAGCATGTTGATAAAAAACAGAGCAGGAAAATTGAACTCTAAACATCAAAATCACCTACACTATCAACACTATTTGAAATTGATCAAAAAACAAAGAATGAAAAATTAATTACAAAAATAAAAATCAACTCTATCAAGCTGGCCTCTCTCTAAACAAAAATTCAAAACAAAAATCAAAATCCATGTGGAATCTAAATCAAAAACAAACCTGATTCAACTCCACTCACAAAACCTACGCGATCAACACACTGTCAACACTCTTTGAAATTGATTAAAAAACAAATAAAAAAAAATTAATTCCAAAAATAAAAATCAACTCTATCAAACTGGCCTCTCTCTAAACAAAAATTCAAAACAAAAATCAAAATGCATGTGGTATCTCCATCGAAAACAAACCTGATTCAATTCTACTGAAAATCTACGCGATCAACACACTGCAACACCACTGAAATCTCCGACGAAATCTCCAACGAAATCTACACGATCGTAGCAATCTTTCTCGTCAAATCCACTAAAATCTCCGACGAAATCTCCACACTATAACACCACTGAAATCTCTAACGAAATCTACACGATTGTAGCAATCTTTCTCGTCAAATCCACTGAAATCTCCACTGAAATCTCCGACAAAAACTCCAACGAAATCTCCACTGCAAATTCGGTTTCCAAAATCTATCAGTTAAGTCAACAATATATTATTCAAACAAATTTATGTTATAAAGAAAGGGTAATTTAGGTACTTTATAACCTAAAATAAATTTGAGGGACCTTAGCCATCAAAACATATTATTTTGGACCTTTCCTCCTATCAAAAGTACAAGAGAGACCTTAGGCCAATTTTCCCTATTATTTTTACATAATATTATCTGTTTGGAGACCAAAAATAATTTTTTTTAAATTTAAACATAGTTTTTTGATGTTTGTTTTTATTAGATTAGTTTTCATTTTTTCAAAAAAAATTCTAAAAATTTATATCTTCATGGAAAAAATTAGGGTACATTACAAAGGGAAAATCCTTCATAAATATTTCTACCCCTATAAGTCATTAAGGACAATGGTTGTTGAAGAAATATTGAATCAATTCAATCTATTTCATTAAATAGTAATGATCAATGCGATCTATATTTATACAGTACCTAACACATGCTAACTGCCTAACTATTTAACACATCAACTAACTAATTTAGTTACAATGAGAACACTATCCTACTACAGCAGTGCATACTTTATGACACATCTGCTCTGTTCAATGCCTTAGATACATCAATTGAGATCTTTTCCTTATCATTTCCCTTCAAGCTGAAGAGTAAGGTAGTAACCTTGAGCCTAAATGTGTGAAAAGAAAATATAGCAGTGGATAATGGCTTAGTGAAGATATCTGCTAGTTGGTCTGAAGTTGGGACATGTTTGAGAAGCAATTTATGAGCTGCAACCTTTTCCTTAACAAAATGGCAGTCAATCTCAATATGCTTGGACTTGCTATGCAAAACTGGATTTGCTGCTAAAGAGGGAGTAAAGAGATTATCACACCACATAACTGGAAGAGATACTTGAGGAATTGAAAAATCCACAAGAAGCATTCGAAGCCAAGTCTACAATGGTATAGACAAGAGACCTGTACTCTACCTAAGTGGATTACCTTGAGATAGTGGTTTGTTTATTTGAAGACCAAGATATCAGATTATCACCCAAAAATATGCAATAACCAGATGTAGACCTTCTATCAGAGGCATCTCCAGCCCAATTACAATCAATATAAGCATGGAGCTGGAAACATCTAGGAGTGAAAACAAGACCGTGAGAGAGTATGCCTTTGGCATACCTCAAAATCCTTTTAACTATAGCAAAATGTCATGTGTGAATGCATGAACTGGTAAAGCTTGATTAACAACATAGGATAATTTTGGTCTTGTGATTGTTAGATATTAGAGGGAACCCATAAAGGGCTGAGTGCATGATAGAGAGTCAGAAGAGGACAACCCCGGGGGAGGGGGGTTTGAGAGAAACTGGTATGGCACAAGGTTTACAATCAACCATGCTTGCTTTGACAAGAAGCTCAGCGGCATACTTGTTGGTTAAGAAAGAAACTAGTAGAAGTGGACTAAACAAAAATGCTTAGGAAATAAGAAATATCTCCTAACTCTTTCATAGAAAATGCATGATGCATATGAGTCAAAAGTGTTTGAATGTATGACTCATTGTTGCCAGTAAGGAGAATGTCATCCACATATATCAAAAGATAAGTGATAAAAGAAAATGTCTTGTGCACAAACAAAGAAGTGTCATATTTACTGTAAATGAATCCCTGAGAAATGAGGAATGAGGAAAAAGTAGAATACCAAGCCCTTGGAGCTTATTTTAAACCATAGAGGGCTTTGTGGAGTTCGCAAACAAGAGATGGCTAAGAAAGATCAACAAACCCAGGTGGTTGTTCCATGTATACTTCTTCTTCAAGTTTGCCATGAAAAAAAGCATTGGAGATATCTAATTGCTTAAGTGGTCAATGATGATGCAAGGCAACACATGGCAAAACCCTAATAGTAGGTTGCTTGGCCACATGACTAAATGTGTCCTGAAAATCAATCTTATGCTGTTAAAGAAACCCCTTAGATACAAGCCTTGCTTTGTGTCTTGCAATTGACCCATTTGAATTTCTTTGATCTTAAAAGCCCACTTGCAACCAATTGCTTGTTTGGAAGGTAGAAGAGGAACCAAGGACCAAGTCCCTTGTTGCTGAAGAACACAACATTCATCCATCATTACTTTAAGCCAAATAGGAGAAGTGAGGGCAAACTTGAAAGAAAGGGGCTCAGTAGAACTATCTGTAGAAAGAGTCTTAGAAGAACCAATAGAAGAGGTAAAACACAATGGTTTGGTAGTAGATTGTGTAGTCATAGCATGAGGTTTGGATTTGGATCTTGTTTGCATAGAATGTGTGTTGGTTAGAAATGGTGGAAGAAGATGTAATATAACAAAAATAAAAGTAATAGGCTGATAGGTGGTACAGAGGTCTGAGAAAATAACTGAGCAGTCTAGGGAACATACTAAAAAGGCTGAGATGGGATAGCTAGAATATGGTGAGTCTAAGTGGGTGAAATAGGCTGAGATAAAGTAGGGGAAACAAATTGAGTTGGAGCAGGTATACTAGGCTGAAATGGCACAGATAAAGAGGGTCTAGACTGAGAAGGATATGGACTAGACTGAGGCCATGATTGAGAGACAGCCGGACTAGACTAGAAGAAAGCCTCCAAGTGAGGTATAGAAGAAGAAAAATAAACTTGAGATGAAGAAGCAAAGGAAAAATTATTTTCTTCAAACCTGACATGCCTAGAAATTAGTATTTGACGTGTGAGGGGATTGTAGACACCCCAATTTTTACTAGCCTTGAGACTTGGGTGCTCCCTTTTTGGTTCTCAATGATGAAGACGGGATGTGTTAATCTTTACAAGCTCTGCAGCAAGAAGCTTAAGGATCAAGCTTTAAACCATCCAGTACCCTCAAAATGGAAACTTCTCTCAAAATGAATTTTAGTGGTACAACTTCAAACGTTACCAAAATATTCTGAGGCATATATTTTCAAAATCAAAACGTTGTGTTCTTTTAAACAATCTAGGTAAAGAATATAGTGGAAGTGAGTGGAAAGAATGAAATCCTCTGAAATACCTATTTTCCCCTTCAAATAAGGCTAACCTACACTTGTTGATCTGATGATGTGGCCACTGGTTGGCCGGACAACATATGATGACTGGTTACAATAGCACTCGGCTGATCACCAGGAAGTTCGATCGGCTGAATGTTTCGGGTACAGATAATTTTCAGGAATTTCAGCTTGTTTTGCTTACCTACCACAAATATCTCACATATTTATGACCTGAGCTGTATATATAGAGCTCAACAGCTCATTTCAAAGGGTTGAAAGACTTGCCCAAGGCATATGTAAGCTTGAGAGCTTCTCATTCTTCTTCTCTTGCTTCCTACCTACCACCTTCACTTTTTAACATTAAACCCTCCATTAAAGCTTGATCTTAAGCTTTGGGCAAAGGACTTTAGACATTAAAGAATACCCTTAGAAGCTTTTGAGGGACCTTAAAGGGAGTTTGTGAACAAGAAAGGCTCATTGTAATGCCCCAATTTTCATATCCAAATGACAATACAATAATCATGGCCCTTTTAAAGGAAAACCAATTATACAATCCCACACTTGCATTTCTTAATGTAAATAATTCCTCATGCGATAATACATTAGTCCAACGACAAGTAATTAAACAAATATATACCCCCAAGGGTTTACAAGTTTCCAAGGCTTAAGCCCGGTTACACAAAACAGTTATTTAAACCCACACATACAAAGCCCTTGGCTTACAAATAAAATCACAGCAAATGAGAACCTTATGCTCTCAACACACACACTTTTCCACACCCTCAGTTAGGCGGATTCACTACGTCTTTTCCTGTGCAAAAATCCCGTAGGGTGAGCATAAAGCCCAGTAGGAAATCCTTAATAAAGTATATACATTTCATACAAGTCTCAAGAGATAAATGCATATGCCACGCCATGCCTTTGAAAATAAAACACATCTTTATCTTTTGAAAACCATTATGCTCAATGATGCCATGCAATTTCCAACTTTTCAACATTTATCAATTTTATTCAAAGGGCAGTAAATACAACTCTGGTAATCCCTAGGTTCGCGTTTGAAAGTAGCCTATACAAGTACTACCAATTTGTTATTTTTACCAGTATTAACTGGAAGGCTCGACGCCTATAATCTGTTATTTTTACCAGTATTAATTGGAAGACTCGACACCTATCCGCACGGTTTTCTGGTCTTCCACCAAGGACATAAAGGCCAACTTAATCAATTTCATCTACACCACCTTTCAAGACTTACCACTGTATTTACCCAAAACCATTTCATGAAAACTTATTTCTCAACATTCTTTTCTCAATGCAAAGTTTTCAAATCAAATTTCAAAACTCTTCATTATCAAATGAATTGATATGCCAATGTAATGATTAATAATACAATGCAATATTTCTTCCACTTTTAACACTTCCACACAATATTCCCATTGTGATCAAAATTCTCATTTTTATTATTTCAAACAGTTCTCATATTTCGAGCAATCTCAACAGTTTAGTCATTCGAGACTATAACAACATTTTGATCAACAATTTCAAATACTTCAACAAATCTCATATTCCATGAAACTTATCATTTATATGTATATAAATAAATAACTATCAAACATCATTTATTTTGGCCCACAAAATAAATATAACAACATCTTCAAAGATTGATAACATCTTTCTTAAAAATTCCCATTTGCTAGGTTTTCTCACCAAAACCACTCATCTTCATTTATTGAAAGAAAATCACCCAAAAACATCTCTCTTCAATCCTCGTAGTTCAAAACCTTTAATTTTTATTTTAAAAGAAACAAGAAAGTAAACTCACTTTCAAAAATCTCTCATCTTCTTGAATCAACAATTAATTTTCAAAATTAATCAAAGGATGATTTCAAAAATCATCTAGATCTTGCTAAAACATATATATATATATAACTCAAAGAAAATCCCTGCCTCAAGTATTGAAGAAGAGAAGAGATGAAACCCCAAAATTTACGGTGTCGAAACTCGATCTCCACCACACACAACGAAGCCCTCGAGAAGTTACACAACTTTGATGAAGAACTTTGGTCTAACTCCCAACGGATTTGGAGGAATCAAAGAGAGAAGATGACTTCTAGAGAGCGAAGTTCTAGATCTGGAAATTTTGGAGAGTTGTAGAGAGAGAGAGAGAATTGAAAAAGTGATCTGAAATCTCCTCTTACGGACTCATATAACATGGTCCGCTTGAGCGTGGAAAGCCCCGCTCGAGCATCAAATACACTTTCCCAGTACTTTCGTAGACAGGTCAAACTTCTGGAACCAAACATTCTCCGCTCGAGCGGACAAGTAACTTTGAATGCATTTTGTATTTTTGCTTCGGGGGCGCTGCCCTTCAACCCTACTAGGGCGCTGCCCTCGGACCAGCCAAGGGACGCTGCCCCCTGGACCCTTGCGAGCTAACCGGGCAGCTCGACCCCCGACATACTCAGCGAAGTGGCAAAACTTGAAAGAATTAACTTCCGATACAACTCTGCAAGGCACAATTCGAGTTAGATTCACATCTAAAGGTTTGGAGACATTACCTGTTCCAAACACACCACTATAACCCGATAACCAAAAATAAGGGGAATACAAAGGAGACGAAGATACGTAACACCGTTCCAAACCAAACCAACTCGAGCCCGGAACATCACAAGAGACGGGGTCAAAATCGGGATTGTTACACTCATACTCTTTAAGAGGTGAATCCTTAGCATCTTTGATCTTATTCTCTTACTTCTTCTTTATTTCTAGCTTTATTTTCATTATGTAATTGTTGTAAGTCCTTATAGATGTGGAGGGAGTAGCCTTAGCCACCCATCCACTGAGTTGATGGCCTTTTTCTTTGCCTTTCTTGCTTTCCTTGGCTCTAACTACCTAATTCATATGTATTTTGAAGCCTTGTAGATGTGATTAGGAGTAGTATTAGCCATTCATTCACAAGTTTAATGAGTAGAGTAGAGTAGTGTTTTTTTGTTTGTTTGTTTGTTATTGCACCCCTTATCTTCACCTATCCTATCTCTCAAGTGTGTTAATCTATGTATTTTAACTCCTTACTCAATGACAATGAGTGTTAGGGGTTGTTCTATGGGATTGCTTGCGTGATCCATGTGATTTGATGTTGATAAGTGGTGCCTTTCCCTTCTCATTGAGTATTTTGGAAGCAAAACAAGAAATTTGGGTCAAGGAAGTTGAAACCTCCATTCTCAATCATTTGTGAACATAGAAAGGGGTGTGACCATCCTTGTTTTGTGACCATTTAATATCATAGATTTGGGTATTAATTTGTCCTTATTCACAAAGAGAAGATGTAGGTTTTTATAACTTTATTGGGCTTGAATTTGTTTTTGATTTTGATTCATTTAATCGTTGATTTATTGCAAAATATTTATTGTATATACTTGTTTTATCATTGTAGAGGGCATTGGCATATCTGCCTCTTCCTTGAGTAATCCCTGACAGAAGGTGTGAGCACCTCCCAAAAAGTCTCCTTTTGGCTCTTGTCCTAGAATTCTGCACTGACCTAAACCATAGCTGGAGAAATAATTCAGGCGGCCACTTCCTACTTTAGTTGGCTCATCTAGTGTCTAACCAATCACTTCTTTCCAAGAGCAGAGTAGACAGTTTTTGGGAAATGCTCTCCTAGATGGTTCTGGATATCTTGATTCTCTTATTCATTATGATTTGTTAGGTTCATCAATAGTTTGGTTGAATCGATTTATTATTGTAATAATCTCTCTATTTTCTTTTTCTTTTTCTTATTCGAATTGTTGTAATAATCTTCTAATCCCACATCTTTCTAACCCTTTTATTTACCTATTTTCGGTATTGCATCATGTTTTCTTTATCATGCATGTATATTGCATCTATTTTTTTGTGCATTTACGTCCGGTACATCTGTATTGTAAGGGATTTACTGTCTTCAAAGATGAATACATGCATAAATCCATGTCTTGAGATGATGCTCATGTCACGTCTTAGTATCCAAACTTCTAGATGCATATTATGTATGTGCTGCATTAGTAATTTGTATATAGGATCATGCATATCTGTATATATCTGCCTGTGTTTTGGGACTCACCTTGGAGTACTATGTGAGCATTTTTGAGCTTTAGCATATTGCATGTGTATGTTCCTTATCATATATGTTGCTATATCATGAGGCTAAGTGCTTAAGTGAGATATCTGTTTTAATGCCGGTGGATGGAGGTTGTGTCGTTTATTTTGGAGTGTAGATGATTCTTATGCTGTGGATTTTGTTCAAGAAAACCTTTTCAAAACGCATGAAGTCAGAGTACAACCAAAATTAACTACACAATCTATACTTGCATGCCCTAGATAGTAATGGTGGTGTTATTAATAATCAGAATATGGACATACATTGATTATAAAAACCACATTATGACTTAATAGAGGCCAATCTTTGATCGAGTGAGTAGGGTGCTCAATTAATAACCTCCCCCTCTCGTACCTAAGTTCCCGAGCCAAGACACTTTGGTTATGACGGATGGTGGCCTTTGGCACGAGTCACAGGGTTTCCTAATTTCCCTAAAAAATTAGGTAGTGACTTTGAAATATGGTGATGTAGTCCATTTCTAGCAATGTTTTGCAATAAAATGGATTTTCTATAAAAGTTGTCAGATTTGGACTCTCATTTTTTGTTTCACATTGCACTAGTGATATCAGATTAGAAATTATGAGTCTGAACTGTCGAGCGCACTTGGTAACCCCAAAAGGCATCCCACAGTTTCTGACGACTCTGCTAGGGACATTAAAAGAACATAACTTGAACTTCATAATGTAGATTTGATTTGTTTTATTTATTTATTTATTATGTATATTCATTGCATTTCATGCATGGTGTGCTTAAATCACTGTATTTGCCATCTAATATCCCGGACGACTTACTAGACACGGGCTCTGTTATGGTGGAAATACAAGCCTCAGGTCTAGACTACTAACGTACTGCTTGATCCTCCTTTCACTTATAGATGTTGGGTAAGGTAGGGTTGGTATATCAGGTGTCTTGCTGAGGTACCCTTTTGACTAGACTAACCTAGTTCATATATTCAACTCTAGCAACTTCCACAAATATGGCAGGATTCTTTCTCGTGTCTAAGATGCAGTGATACCGCTTGTTTAAGTAATGAATCCCTAGTTTGTCTCCCAAACTAGGACATGATATCCCAAGCCCCCATAGGGATGTTTTGGTTCACCTTTTTTTGCTATATGCTGTGTGTGGGACTTAATACAGGGGCTCGTTATTCATATCAATGATTCAGATATGTTAGTGGTTGGGTTGAGAATGGTTTAGTGAAATACATAGTGGTCAATGGTACAGATTGAGTTGAATTACTGTTGGATTCATGTTTGATATATGAGGTGTCTTGCTAAGGTACCCTTTTGACTAGACTAACCTAGTTCATATATTCAACTCTAGCAACTTCCACAAATATGGCAAGATTCTTTCTCGTGTCTAAGATGTAGTGATACCGCTTGTTTAAGTAATGAATCCCTAGTTTGTCTCCCAAACTAGGACATGATATCCCAAGCCCCCATAGGGATGTTTTGGTTCACCTTTTTTTGCTATATGCTGTGTGTGGGACTCAATACAAGGGCTCGTTATTCATATCAATGATTCAGATATGTTAGTGGTTGGGTTGAGAATGGTTTAGTGAAATACATAGTGGTTAATGGTACAGATTGAGTTGAATTACTGCCGGATTCATGTTTAATATATGTGCTGTGAGTCTAATTGTTGCAGGATTTTCGTTTTATGTATGTTTTGTTTTCTTTGTTTGTTTTTCTCTTGCTAGGTAGTTAGTTCATCATAGTTTCGGAAAGCTCACCTGAGTGAATCGTAACCATGAACTATGTGAGGTCTGATTCTTATGTTGAGATACGTAGGCAACCTTTCTCTATGAGCTACAATGACTACCGTGTATAGCATATTTGCATCGGATAAGAAAAAACTAGTTTGAATCAATAGGTGTAGAAATTTTCAATGCTTGAACTTATCAGTAAAATCTTCAACTTGAGCTAAAAGGAAGTTGAAACCTAACATCCTACAAAATCTATTTCTAAAGGCGATTCTTGAATAAATGAGTGAACATAAAGAATACTAGGGGCATAATGAATGATCAACAACTTGGAGTCTTTTCTCTGTTTCTAGTCTTGTTGCTTTTAGGTTAGGCATGTGTCTCGGTCTATGCTTATCAAGTGTCTCTTATGTCTATTAGCGTGTGCGTGGCTCAACTTTCAATAGAGTGGCGTGGTCAAATTCCATACACGAATCTTTGCTCCAAATTCAAAACGAGTCCATGCGTGGAAGTCATAAACAAGATGAGAGTACCGACACAAGTGGCATCAAGTCCAAGATCATTGCAAAGAGTATGTGAGAAATCCATCACTACTTCGAAGATGGGAATAAGTTTTCAACACTCTAGGGCATGAGAGAAGCATGAGTCGGGTTGGTTAGCAGTTGCTTTAAGATCTGATGATCCCCATCACAGGTGCCTACATAATGTTAAAAAACGTGAACAATGACTGGACAGTAGGGGCAAAAGTACATCTGAGTGGGCTGTTAACTAAACAAAGGGCACGAACCATACTTTTCTCCTAGTCTACCTAGGTTTTCTATCAGGCACTTTTCCCCTGGGGTTAGGGTGAGCTCACCCCCATGATGATTCTAATATGATTCAACCTTTGACAGTTATCCCTAACCAATTCAAGACTTTCTTTGGTTTCCTTCTTCCTTCTGATTGATATATGCTTTGGCTTGCGCATGCATGCTCACACACTCTGGTTGCTTCAAACTACATGATTAGTTGCTCTAGCTCTCGATTTTGTTCTGTACTTGTAAATATCAATAGTTGAGTTGCATTGAGTTGCCTTGATTGGTGTTTAGGTTTAACCTATGGGATTGGTTTTACTTCATTAAGTTACACAAGTTGCCATGCTTTGTCGCATAATGTGGTATGACCTGTACACTGCCTTGCATTCATTTCATGAGATATGTGATGTGTCACTCTCCATTATGCTCATCTCATAAAGTGCATCATGTATCGTTTATATACTATCCATATCTCACATCATTCATTATGCACTACTTTCCATTCTATCCATGCCTTGAGAAATGCGTCATGCACCTTTTTTACTTGCAGGGTTTTCAAAAGTAGGTGTGTTCTCTAGTACCACCTTTGCTCCCTCCCTTTTTTTTAGTTGTCCGAAAACACATCTGTATGAGATGCACATGACTCTTCTTTTAGTTGTGTGACAACACACCTGTATGTGATGCACACCTTTTTCTTTCAGTTATACGACAACACATCTATATGCGATGCACCCTCCTCTTTCAGTTATGCGACAACACATCTGCATGCTATGCAACCTTCCTCTTTCAATTATGCGACAAAAGAACTATATGCGATGTACATCTTCCCGTTTAGTTGTGCGAAAACACATCTCTATGCGATGCACCATGCTCTTTCAATTGTGCAACAACACATCCATATGCGATGCACCCCCTCTTTCAATTGTGTGACAACACATCTATATGAGATGTACACCTTCCTCTTTCAGTTGTGTGACAACACATCTGTATGTGATGCACACCCTCCTCTTTCAGTTATGCGACAACACATCTGTATGCGATGCATACCCGTTCTTTCAGTTGTGTGACAACACATTTGTATACAATGTATCTCCCCTTTTTAGTTGTGTGACAACATATCTGTATGCCATGCACCCCCCCTCTTTTAGTTATGCGACAACACATATGTATGCGATACATCCTCCTCTTTTAGTTATACGACAAAACATTTGTACACGATGCACATCCCCCTCTTTCAGTTATGCGACAACACATATCTATGCGATGCACCTCCGCTCTTTCAGTTGTGTGACAACACATCTAGATGCAATGCATTCTCCTTCTTTCAATTATGTGACAACACATCTATTTGCGATGCACACCCCTCTCTTTCAATTGTGTGATAACACATTTGTATGCAATGCACACCCTTTCTTTCAATTGTGCGACGACACATCTGTATGCGATGCACACATCCTTTCTTTTAGTTATGCGATAACACATCTGTATGCGATGCACACTCCCTCTTTCAATTGTGTGAAAGCACATTTTTTTGCGATACACCCCCTTTCATTTGTGTGAAAGCACATTTGTATGCGAAACACATTTATATGCGATGCACTTTCGTTATCACTTTGTTCACCTCCTTGATGTGAGAAAAACACATAAATGTTGCATTCTTCACCCTCGCATTTTTTTGCTATGCTGCATATAATTTGTATTCTATCCCTAACCTATGTTGGTTTAATTCCTTACAAAGGGATACGTAGGCAACCCTCGAGTTCAACCAACTGCATCTGCATTTTGTTTGTTTGTCAAGTCTCACAACCTTGTCAAAAGGGTCATCTTCGAGCTTTGACATTCACTCACATCACAAAATGACGTATCAAGCTCTGTCAAAGAAGAGCAACTGTAGACACCCCATTTTGACTGGCCTTAAGACTTGGATGTATTCTTCTGAACACTCAATGATGAAAGTTGGAATGTGCTATCTTATGAATTCCTCAGCAAGAGAGCCAGATTTAAATTTTAATCCCAACCTTACACCTGTTTTGGGTAAACATTTTAGACCTTCTTAAATGCCTTTTTCAAAATGTGATTTTGTCGTGTGGATCCTAACATCTTTACATAATTTCAAGACTTGCATTTTCAAAATTCAAATGTTATACTTTTTCAGTAAATTGAGCAAAAACAAAGTGGAGATGGGCATAGAAAGGAAGATAATTCTAAAAAAAAATCATCTTTTCCCCTTTAAAAAATTGATCTGGTTGTGCATGTCTGGCTAAATGATTTATCCGTGAAACAGAGCAGTTTTGGGAAGATTGACTTTTTCTGCGAATTTTACACAAATATCTTAGATATTTTTCCTTTGGGCTTCCTCTGCAAGTTTCTTAGATATTTTGTTTTAACTCTAAGTCTATAAATACACCTCTTTACTTCATTTTGAAGGGTTGAAAAAATCATTTTCAAAGGCTTAGACCTTGAACTCAAAGTCTCTCACTGCTCCATCACCCTACCCATACACCCACCACCCAAACACCATCAGAGCTTGATCTTAAAGCTTTTTACTGAGATTTCAAGCCATCTAAAGGATCTTGAGGATATTAAGAGAGAGTTTGACAACCAAGAAACTCATCCTCATTTTAAGAGGTGAAGTTTTGAATTTTTCTCACATTGTCTCTCTTTTTCTCCATCTTTAAGCTTTGTATTTCATTATTGTCATGTTGTAATTATGTAATGGGTCCCGGTATGATGCCTTTAGGTTTACCAAGTGAGCCTGATAGTTTAGACTCTTGATTTCTGATCTGATATCACTAGTGCAATGTGAAACGGAAAATGAGAGTCCAAATCTAAAAACTTTTATAGAAAGTCCATTTTATTACAAAACATTTGCCAAAAATGGGCTACATCACCAAATTTCTGAGTTGCCACCTAATCTTTTGGGGAAATTAAGAAACCCGTGACTCCTGCCAAAGGCCACTGTCCGTCATAATCAAAGTGTCTCAGCTCGGGAACTTAGGTATGAGAGGAGAAAGTCATTAATTAAGCACCCCACTCACCCGATCAAAAGATCATCCTCTACTAAGTCATGTTGTGGTGTTTATAATCAATATATATTCATGTTTTAGTTATTAATAATGCTACCATTACTATCTGAGGCACGCAAGCATAGATTGTGCCATTAATTTTGGTTATGCTTTGATTTCATATATTTTTTAAAAGACTTTCTGTACAAACTCAACAGCATAAGAATCATCTACATTCCAAAATAAACAACATAACCATCATCCATTGGCATTCAAATAGGTATCTCATTTAAGCACTTAGCCTCATGATCTAACAGCAGACACAATAAGGAATATGCACATGTAATATGCTAAAGCCAAAAATTTCTCACCTAGTACTCCAAGAGGTGTCTTAACAAATGTTTATATATATATATAGATATATATATCTTTGTGTGCTTGACCCTAGATACAATTGACTAATACAATACATACACGTCGTGTATCTAGGGGTCGGGATACTAAGATATGGCATGGAGGTCATCTCAAGACATGTAGCAATGCACATATTCATCTTCAAAAAATAATAATTTTCATAAATGCGTATGAACCAAACCCAAGTGCATCGAAAATGGATGCAATATACAGGTATGATAAAATAAAAGAACATGATGCAGTCTTGAAAGTATGGAAATAAAAGGGTAAGAAAGACGTGGGATTGGAAATTATTACAACAACTCAAATAATAAAAAAAAAAAAGAGGGAGAAAGAGATTATTACAACATTGAATGGATCTAGCCAAACTTCTACTGAATCTAACAAATCAGAATGAATAAATAACCTCGGAACTACAGAACCATCAAGGAGAGAATTCCCCAGAAAATGTTTTCCCTATTCTTGGGAGGGAAATGGCCGGCCAGACACAAGATGAGCCGGTTAAACCAGGAAATGACCGGTCGAGTTGTTCCTCCAGCTAGGATTTAGATTAGTGTAGATTTCCAAGACAGAGGCAAAAAGAGCACCTTTTGGGGGGTGCTCATCCCTTCTACCTTCTCTGCTGACAATGATCACTTAGGAAAAAAGTGGATGGGCTAGAACCCTCAACAATGATATAAACAGGTATATTCAACAGATATTTTACAATAAATCAAAGATTAAATGAATCAAAATCAAGAACAAATTTAAGCCCAAGAAATGAATAAGAACCTACATATTCTCTTTGTGAATAAGGGCAAATTAATACCCAAATCAATGCTATTAAGTGAAGAGCGTAGATTAATGCAAATCATTTCTTAGAGGAAGCTTTGCTTATTAAAACAAGGGATTTATCAAATTCATTGAAAACTCTCCATCTAGTCATAGAACAAGGGTAGTTACACCCCTTTCTATGTTCACAAATGATTAAGAAAGGAGGTTTCAACTTCCTTTGACCCAAAAATCTCTTGTTTTACTTCCAAAAACAACCAAAGATGGGGAGGGGGGGCAAACATAACTCTCTCATCACCAAATCCCAAGAATCACTCAAGCAACCTTATGAAACAACCATTCTACCCATCATCTTTGAGCATAGGTTGGAACACATAGGTTGAATGCACTTAAGAGATAGGATATGTGAAGAGGAGGAGTGTAAAAAAATAAAATAAAATAAAAACCCACTTTACTTATTGAACTTGTGGATGGATGGCTAAAAGCTACTCCCAATCACATACACAAGGGTCCAAAAATACATAACAACAATGGAATTAAAACTAAAGAAAGTAAGAAAATAAGAGAAAGGCTATCAACTCAATGGATAGGTGGCTGAAACTACTCCATTCACATCCATGAGGACTTACAACAACTCTACGACAATTACATGATGGAAATAAAGCTTGAATTAAAAAAGAAAATGGAGAAAGACGATTAAATGTGTGAGAATATCACCTCTCAAAGAGGATAGGTCATTTCGATTCCCAAACCCCCTTTCAATTCCCTCAAGTCACTTTAGGTGTGTTATTTAATGTCCAAAAGTCTTGGTAAAAAGCTTAGGATCAAACTTCAATGGAGTTTGGATGTCTAAAGCCAAAGGATGGTAGGTAGAAGATGAGGTGAAGATAGAGAGGGGGTTAAGAAGCTCTTAGGAGTTTTGGGGCAACTTTTCAACCCTTTGAAATGAGCTGTCGAGCTCTATATATATAGCTCAAGGTGTAAGTCTCTAAGATATTTGTGGTAGAAAAGAAAAACAAGCTAAAATTCCCGAAAATGCTCTGTACCTGGAACATTTAGCCGGTCGTGCTTCTTGGTAATCGGCCGAGTGCTTTTGTAGCCAGCTACTATGTGGTGTTCGGCCAGTCTGTAGGCACATTGTCAGATCAACAAAAGAAGGTTAGCTTGATTTGAAAAGAAAACAAGTATTTCAGAGTATTTCAGCTATTCCATTCATTTCCCCTATATTCTTTGTTCAGTTTGTTTGAAAGAATACAACGCTTTGATTTTGAAAATATAAGCCTTAGAACACTGTGGTAATATCTGGAATTGCAACATTGAACTTGTTTTTGAAAGAAGTCTTCCATTTTGGTCGAACAATATTTTGTCTAAAACAAGCCCTTGGATGGTTTAAAGCTCGATCATTAGGCTTTTTGTTGTAGAACTTGTAAGATTAACACATTTTGTCTTCATCATCAAGAGCTTAAAAGGGAGCGCCCAAGTCTCAAGGCTAGTCAAAAAAGGGGTGTCTACAGTCCTCATGGATATGGAGGGCACTAGGATATAGCCACCCATCCATTGAGTTGATTATTCTCTTTACCTTCTTATGCTTTTGTATTATTTTCTTACTTTCTAGTGTTAGAACTCATTGTTGTTGTATATAGATGCATTAATTGGAACCTTGTGGATGTAGATGGAGATAGAAAGTAGCCACTCATCCACAAGTTTGATTATGTAGTTTAGTTTCTTTCATTTTCATACACTTTCTTATCACCTATCTTGGCATTCAAGCATGTTGGCTCTTATGCTTCAATCCATACTCAATTCTATTGAGTAGTTATGATTGTTACACGGAGTTATTAGGATGATTCTTGAGATGTCGTGTTGAGAGAGTTGTTAGCTTTCATTTTTGTTAATGGTGTTGAGAGCTCCCTTTTCAATTCATTTTGAGCATGAAAAAGGATGTCATATCCTTATTCCATGATAAGGAAGAGGAGTTTCCAATAACCTTTGAAGAATCTTTTGCTTGCAAAGCAAAGCTTCCACTAAGAAATGGTGTGCATTAATCCATTCTCTCCAATTAACAACATGGATTTAGATACTAACCTACTCTTATTCACAAATAGATGACTGTAGGTTCCCATTATTTCTTGGGTTTGATTTCTTCTAACTTCAATTTCTATTTCATTCGATATCATGTTATATATAGCTCTTTATATTGTCTATCTACCCCTTTCTTGAGCATACACACAAGCACAAGAGGTAGGAAGGATGAGCACCCTTTTAGAAGATGTGTTTTGGTTCTGTTGCACAAAACAGAGTTCCCTCTTATGTTCTATATAGACGGATTGCTTTTCCTTATGCCGGGTGATTTTTCTGTATGACTAGATGATTTTTCCAAGAATGAAAAAGTAAAACAAAGCAACTTCTGGAGGAGTGCTCTCTTGGGCATTTGTGATTATTATTATACTTTGTTTTTAATTTTATTATGATTTTTTAGATTCAGCTCCCATTTAGCTTAATCAATTCATTGTTGTAATAACTTTCAAATCCACATCTATTCATTCAATTGTTATAATAACCTCCAACCCCACATCTTTTTATTCTTTTTATTTATACACTTAAGTATCTATCGAGTAGCATCATGTTTTGTTTATCCTGTCTATGCTTTGCATCCATCTTTCATGCATTAAGATTCAGCTAATTTGCATCTGTGGGATTTATCAATTGAAATTTGATTCTATGCACTGCCTCATGTCTTGAGACGATTCACATGTCAAGTCTTAGTAGCTAGATTTTTAGTGGCATCTTTTGTATATGTTGCATTAGCTATTTGCATATAGGATCATGTATATGTTTCTTACATATTCTTTTAGCTTATCATGGATGAATACTAGGTGAGCATTTCTAGTTTTATCATCCCAGTGGTGTATGATATTACTACTGTGTCTAGCATCTTACCATGAGGCTACGTGCTTAGTGATTTATCTCTTTGGATGCCAATGGATGAAGGTTGTGTTGCTTGAGTTGGAATGATTTTGATTGATATGCATGTGAACTCAGTTTTTTTGTGAGTTGTACATTTATTCAAAATCCTTTCAAAATACATAAAATCAAAGTATAGCTAAAATGAGTGACATCGTCTATACATGTTTGCTCCATATAGTAATTTCAGCATTAAATAAATAACCAGAACATGAGCATATATTTTCTATAAAACTCGTATCATGGTTTAGTAGAGGTCAATATTTTGATCAGGTGAGTGGAGGTGCTCAATTAATGATCTTCCCCCTTCATACATAATTTTTCAAATCGAGACACTTTGATTATGGGTTTTCTAGTTTTTCCAAAAGATTAGGTGATGACTCTGAGATCTGGTGATGCAATCCATTTAGGGCAAATGTTTCTAGACTGTCATTTTCTGTTTCACAATGCATTCATGAGACTAGATTAGGAGATCGGGAGTCTGAATTTTCTGGTGCACTCGGGTACCCCCGAGACTTCTACAATAGCCTTAATTATTGATGCCAAATATGTACTTTTATGAATGTGTGAATCCTTGTATGAGAACTTGACAACACGATCCAATACTTGTGAAACGTGATGCTAAGGTTGAAAAGTTGGCGACGTATCCACTCATTGTGCATTCACTTGACATCAGTATTATATTTCATAAAATGGGGTAAACCTCTTTCTGAACGAGGTATTCAGGCTTCAAAGTTGGCGGTGTATTAACTTTGTTCATGCACTAGACATCATCAACTTTTTATTTCATAAACAGTGTAAACTTCTTGTCAAATTACTTGTGTCGATATGCCCTAGCCTGATTATGAAATGAAAACTAAACAAACATAGGCCGACCATCATGGAGTTGCCCCAGTGTTCGATGATGTGCAATATGGTTAACGATATGACAAGTTAGACATGTGGTGGTTTGTGAAATGATTCAAAATTTAAAGCAATGCATGCCTTGCCCATTCTAATTGTGGCTATTTTGAGTTTTAAAATCCATAAGGTGCTAGATTTCATTTCCAAACCGTAAGCTGCAAGTGCGCTACTCTTATTCCTCAATCTTTCACGACCTATTGCAAAACAACTCACGAAATCATATTATGCGACTATTCTTCATTGTTGATCACTACTCGAATCCTTCTTGAATGTCTAGAAGGATATTCTTCAATAGTAGAGGCAAAGCGAGGAGTCTTGCTAAATTAGAGGCATAAATAGACTAGTGCTCACGTAATAATTCTAGTCGCAGAGGTTTGGTTGAAATTGAGAAGGAAATAGACGTAAAAATGGACTAGTTAAAGAAGTTAGCTCTTCGGTACGCAAATGCATAAGAGGAGAGAACTTTTGGCATTGTTTGCACTTTTTAACATATGCCTTTGCGTTAATTCGCATGGTCTGTCACCAGTATCCTTACATTACCACCTTAAAGGCCAATAATCGTCCTCCTAAATGCGAACCACAACTTCCCTCATGTATTTCGGCCAATAAATCTTCAACCCTAGCTAGATGGACACATTCAAGATATGGTCCCGAGAGGAATTTTTGGTACAACTTCACATCTGGGTCAAGATAATACCTTAAGGCTTTGTTGCGGAGTTTATGAGCCTTTTTTAAATCCTCTAATAGTTGTTCTGAAGCCAAAAATGCGGCTATGGAATCCACTCAACTCGGACATGTATGAATGACAAGTACAGTTGGCCCTTCCTATTGCAGGCCAATACTCAGTTCTGGAACGAAACTTATTTCAATGGTTCACTTGAACTCAGAGTTGATAGTGAGGCTAAATAGGCTAAGGCATTAGTATGAGTGTTTTGATCCCAGGTTATCTAGTTAAGTTCATGACTTTCGAATTTTCCCAACAAGGTAATGGCTAGTCACATATAGTTCGCTATCTGGTCATTTCTTGCAACATATTCCCCTTTCAATTGATTTTGAACCAACTTTGAGTCACAATAGACTTGTAGACATCTGGCACCCATTTGGAGTGAATTTCTCAGGTCCATGAAGAGGGCTTCGTATTTGGCTTCGTTATTAAAGGCATCAAAATCAAGCTTCACTGACTGCTCTATCATTGCTCCATCTGGGGTCATGATAACTACTCATATCCCACTGCCATATTGGTTCGATGAGCCATCATAACGTAATTTTCATATATCCCCTACATACATTTGTCATTCCTGCCTGGGTTGAGAGACTGATTGGCTTAGGGTGCTTAATTCAACATTGATCAATGGTCTGGTAAATTCGATAATAAAATCGGTAACAACTTGACCCTTGATGGATGATCTAGGTTAGAACTTGAGATCATATTGGCCAAGTTCCAATGCCCACTTGGACACCCGTCCAGAAGACTCAGCTTGTCGAAGAACTGAACGGAGAGGGTAATCAGTTAAGACCTTAATGGTATAGGGTTGAAAGTAATGCATCAACTTTCTGGTAGCCACAGCACGAGCAAAAATTAGCTTCTCAAGAGGTAAATATTGAGTTTCTACTCCCACCAATTGATTTGCTGACGTAAAAGACAAGTCGTTGCTCCCTAAGTTCTTCCTTGAGAATAACAACACTAACTCCATGATTTGATACTGCCAAGTATAAGATAAGCTCGTCACCTAGTTCTGGAGTGGATAATAATGGGACGGAGCTGAGGTAAGTCTTAAGCCCCTCCAAAACTTCTTGGCCCTTAGCGGTCCACTTGAACAGTTTTCCTTGTTGAAGAGCTTGAAAAAATGGTTGGCATCGATTAGAAGATCGGCTATTGAATGTGTTCAATGCTGCTACCATACCCATTAACTTTTGGACTTCCTTAACAGTTCTGGGAGAGCTGAGTTCTATTATGGCCTTGATTTGCTTTAGATTGGCCTCTATTCTATGGTGGTTTACTATATAACCAAGGAATCTGCCTAAGCCGATGCCGAATGCACACTTTGAGGCATTGAGCTTCATCTTATGTTTTCGTAAAATATCAAAGGTAGTAGCAAGATCTGATAATTAAGCACTCTTCTCTTTGGACTTTACCACCATATCATTAATATACACTTCCATAGTTTTACCGAGTTGGTCTTTGAACATGATAGTGACAAACCACTAATAAGTTGTCCCGGCGATTTTCAGTCCAAAGGGCATAACCTTGTAGCAATAGGTTCCCCTTGAGGTGAGAAACGCCATTTTCTCCTAATCGGCCAAATCCATAGCAATCTGATGGTATTCCTAATAAGCATTTAGAAAACTCATCCTTTGATGAAGTGTCGTGACATCCACCAACTGATCAATATGGGGAAATGAAAAATAGTGTTTTGGACATGCTTTGTTCAAATCTGTAAAGTCAACACAACCCTCCACATCCCCGTCTTCCTTTTTACTACCACAGTGTTAGACAATCATGTGAGATAAGTTATTCCTTGCATTGTCCAAGCCTCCAACAACCTATCAACTTCTTCAATAACTACTTCGGCATGCTCAACTGTCGCACACCGGCTTCTTTGTATGATAGGTTTGGCATTGAAATTCACATTCAAATGGTGCACAACCACTTATGGGTTAACCCCGGGCATCTCATATGGGGTCCAAGCTCGGGATCCTCCAAACGTCATTGTAAGACCTGAAATGGCAAGAACGTGAGCTTAGCGGTGGATGTGTGCCAAAAAACCTCTTCGATGCTTAAGTTAGCACTCAAGATCAATATGGAAAAAAGCTCTGTGAATTCAATAACTAAAGTTGCATTACTTGATATTAGGTTAGGTCTAAGCTTTTACAAGTTTTGCATGGTAGAATTCTAGTAGGACTCTAATTCTTATTCGGAGAGTTCTCCTAGGATTCACATTCCTAAAGAATAATGCTTATCTTTTCACACCCTCTATATTGGTATTGAGATGAAATAGCACAACTCTTTAATTGGGAACAGGGCAAACCAACTACCTGACTGCTCTATTCATTGTCCAAGCTATAGAAACTCCACGCGCCGAGCAGAGCACAATCGTCTTGCTATCCCAGCTCAGCGTGCATTCAACACTGCGCCCCATCCTAGTGCGACTTGCTATCTGGAGAAGATTGAGTTTGCTTGGTCAACACATGAAAACAGTTCGACCAATTGAACGGCTGATAACCGTGTAGTCCAAATCCATAGCCCGGCCCAAACAAAAGGGTGATTTAGCCTAGTCCAGACATTTTGGAACAAATTTCCCTCTCAAATATGATAAATTACATTGATTCTCTTGATGTTTATAGAAAATTCAACATATCTTACGGTTTTGATATAATTACATTGGGTTCTCTTAAATTTCTTTTCATCAATACTTTATTAGTCATATGAAGGCAAAGAAGAAATTGTCATATCTTTTACCTTAAAATATATGTAAATTTATATTTATATTTATACACTATTTGTTTTAATTTTAGTCTATTTAGCCCTATTAAAAGAGAAAATTAATGTAATTATGTGAAAATTGTGAAATTACTTATATTTTTTTCTAAATTTGGGGGAGTTAGTGAAATTACCGTAAAAGATATGAGATGAGAAGCAAAATTCTTGAGAAAATTTATATGAAATGGGACGGGAGATACAGGGTCGAGGCGAGAACAAACAAATTGCCATCCCTAATTAAACCCAAAAAACCAACTTAGATTAAAGCAAGACAAAAATGCTTTGCAAAAAAAATAAAATAATAATAATTAATTACAAATGTCTAATTGGTTCTTAATAGCTTAAGGAGTAAGAAGAAAGTACTGTAGCACAATAATGGAAGGTGAATCTCCCCAATATTGAAGGAGTCGATGAGAAACAGATGGAACATTTTTAATCAACAGAATAATCTCTTTAGCTATTATTAGCCTTGCATTAGCATTTTTTTTTTTTGGGGTCTTTTTTAATTTTGTTTATTTGTTTTGGTTTAATGAATGTTCCACGTCGTTAGTTATTCCAACTGAAAGGTGTTGTTAGACTTTTGTATGTAATTTTTTTGTATGAATGATCTTTTCAAAAAATGTTAAAAAATGAACAATTTGAATGCAATGTGTGATCTTTGGTTACAACCTATTGTGATGTTAGTTATGATTTCAAGTGAGCCCTAATGATTCTTGATTAACTTAGACCAATTAAAAAGTGAGGAATAAATTTATTTTTCTGGTTTTCATATATTGGGTAATTGAGTGAGAAATATTAATACTTCAATAAGATAAAGAATCAACCATAGTTTCAAACCATGGGAAAGCCTTATGGTGGAAATATATCACTTTCATTTGAGTTAGGTAAGATAACTACCCAGCAACCAAAAGAGTTTATTTAATTAAGCATCAAGAGTTTTTGCTTTCATTGACAAATCATACATACCTAACACAGTTTAGGGTATTATCAAATCTATTTTTTGAACTTCAACCTAGTTTAGCTTTTCAATCTAAAAAAAAAACCAAATTTGGCTTTGGAATAAAGTTTAAAAGGATAGATTATACTGACATATCGTAAAGTTTGAAAATAAAATACAAGTTCTACACTTTAACATAATTGAACCATGCTGCATTGCCGGTTAAATTTACAAAGCACTTGTGGTGGGGGGAAAAAAAATATGATGTCATCTATTTTTATAAGAAAATACATTATTTACTAATGATTAATTGGATTTGAATTTACTTTGGCAACTATGCTCTTGTCAAAATTAAGGGTAAACAGCAGTGCTGCAGACCCTCAGTTCCCCCACATACACGTGGGGGGCAGTGAGAGGAAGACTAAAATAAAATAAAATAAAATAAAATAAAAATTCAGCCAATCAAAAATAAGTGGGGGTGGTTGGGGTCACCCCCACTGGGAGTCTAAGTCATTTTTCAAGGGTAATTCGCATCAAATTCTATTGAAAATAAGTCTTAATACAATCGTCGTTAAAAATAATTTTTTATAACAATTTTATACATAAGTCGCTAAAAATTGACAATTAGTGATTTTTTTTTTACGGTTTTGATAAATTGTCGCTAAAATTTACAATTAGTGACATTTTTTTGTGACGATTTTTTTAAATTGTTGTTGAAAGTTACAAATTAGTGACATTTTTTTGTGACCATTTTTTTAAATTGTCGCTAAAACTTATAATTTATGACATTTTTGTGACGATTTTCAAATTGTTGCTGAAAATAAATAATTAGTAACGTTTTTTAATAGTGCATGATGAAAAATGTTATTAATTACCATAGGACATATTAGATAATAAGTTTACTTAATAGGACTTACACATAAATCTCCCAAAAATTAAAGGACAAAATACAAAGAGAGTGGTAATTTTGTCATTTGACATTAATATTACGTTTGACTGATTAAAACTAGAATATATAATGGTAAAAATCTAATTTACTTACCAAAATTAACACAAACAATTTTTCTGATATTAAAAGAAAATATAATTATATCAAAATTATGAAATTTATTAGGGTAAAACACTAATAAATCTCAAAAAGTGATTTTGTGAATGGTTTAATCCTTCCTTTTTTTAAATTTTTTTTTTTTATGAACCTAAAGATCCTATTAAAATAGAAATTACACAAAAGGGTAGTCACTTACACGTTTAGGTTTAATTTTTGAGAGATAAAAATAAATTTCTCCAAATGTGAAAATTACACATTTGGGTAATCCACATTATAGAAGTTTTGGATTTTTTCTCCTTCTAGAACAAATACGAACAAGAACGTAACACTCCAATGTAACACACTAAAAAAAAAAATTACTATACTTTTCCCAAACGTAACAACGTAACATTCTAAAAAAAACTCATTTGTATACTTTTGCCAAACATAACACTTCAATCAACGAAATCCCAAACATAACACTCCAATATAACACACTCCAATATGACACACAAAAATAATAAAAAAAACTCTTTAGTGTACTTTTTCCAAATGTAATATTCACAATTTGAAATTATACATTTGTCCAAAACTTACTAAAAAAATTTGTCCTTTTTTCTTATGAACCTAAAGGTCCCATTGAAGTGGAAATTACACCAAATGGTAGTCACTTACACATTTAAGTCTAATTTTTTCAAGATAAAAGTGAGTTTCTCAAAATGTGAAATTACACATTTGAGCAATCTGCACTATAGAAGTTTTGGATTTTTCCTCCTCCTAGAAAAAAATACGAACAATAACGTAACACTCTAATGTACACACTAAAATCTCTTTAGTGTACTTTTCTCAAACGTAAGAGCGTAGCACTCCAAAAAACAAAAAAAAACTCTTGAGTATATTTTTCTCAAATGTAACATTCCAATCAATGTAATTCTAAACGTAACACTCCAATATAATACACTCCAATATGACACACAAAAATAATAAACCCATAGTGTACTTTTCTCAAATGTAAGATTAACAATTTGAAATTATACATTTGTCCAAAATTTACTAAGAAGTTTTTGTACTCTTTTTGGAATTATTTGAAAAATTCCACATCCTTTTGAAATACTTTGAAGAATTCCACAATCTTTTTTCGGAGTGTTATGTTTGAGAAAAGTACACTAAGGAGATTTTTTGTGTGTTACATTAGAATGTTACATCAAAAAGTTTTTTTAGAGTGTTACGTTTGAGTGTTATATTAGAGTGTGATGGGTCGTTTCACACACTAAATAAAAACACTAAACTATACCAAATTTCTTAGAATAATGGTAAGTCCAGGTATTGATCCACAGGGACAAACGGAAAATCAAACTAATTTAATTGTTAAATTCCTAATTCAATTTTGATTAAAAAGATAATCATTCAAAAACTAGTAATAACTAAAATAAACTAAGAGATTGAATTAGCAATTATAAGTAAAATTGAAATTATTCATTTTTTGGAAAAACTTAGGATAATGAATTCATCACTAGTTACATAAATAAGGCTTCAATTTGAGACTCAATTATGTTATGATTTGAACTAAATAATGATTCGCAACTACAAGCTCGAAACATTTATCAAGAAAATTAACACCTTCAGGCCATGTTTGTTTGGGCGGACTGAATTAGCATTCCCATGACTAATAGTCTTAGGACTACGAATCCGTTGGATTATATATCCTATCTTAACTAATAGTCAAGTTTAAAATAATTAGTCTGTACTTTAATTGTTTAACCAAACATCGAATTAATAATTTTATTGGACTATTAGTCCAATCCCAAGCTTATGTCCACCCAAACAAACATGGCCTCAATGTATAGGCACAAACCATCTCAAGTAGTACGAGTCGTTCGCTCTAAACTAGGGTAGAACGACTCGTCCCTCATAGTATGGCTCATTCCATACCTTGAACATGAAAGCACAGGAAACCATTGCATGGGAAGCATTCAACAATCATAGAAAGAAGAATTCTTAAAGAAATAATGAAAAATTATATTTGAAAACTTTTTGAGAACCATACAATTGTTCAAACCATTATATAAGACAAAACCAAAAAAAAACTTATTTACTTGGCTAGGGTTTCATCAAAACCCTAGAAATAGGAGCCTAGCCATTCATGGAGGCATGGGAAGAAGTAGAAGAAGAGGAAACTTCCATAAAATTATCCTTGAAGCTTCAGAATTCCTGTTCTTCAAACCCTAGTCTCTCATTTTCTCTAAAATATTTTATGAACCCTAAAAATAGCCTCTTTTTATTCCCAGCAGAAAAGACTTCAATTTTCATGCACGCAACCCTAGTTAGGCCGCTCAAGCGGTGGTGGGCCACTCGTGTGGTAGAGTTTGGCCACATGTGCAGTGAGGTGTAGCCCGGAAATTTTCACTATTCATACAGAGAATCTACTTTTGCATCACTTTTTGCTTGAATTTGCGTGTTATCTGCCAAATCTGTACAAGTGCACAAAACACATCATCTCTACCAAATAAACAAAATTCAAAGACTATAAATGTAACATAAGCGGCTTCAATGTGGTACGTTTCGGCCTACATCAGAGTGTTACAGTTTAAAATTATAAATTTTTCCAAAACTTACTAAAGAGTTTTTGTACTCCTTTTGAAATGTTTGAAAAATCCCACATCATTTTGAATGCTTGAAGAATCTCATAATTCAAGTTATTTTTGTATTCCTTTTAAAATGTTTGAAAAATATCATATTTGGAGTCATTTCAAATAAAAAATATTATCACATAAAAATTCATCCAAATTTAATTCCCATAAGTTGTGTATCTTACCTGTCCAGGGCACACACACAAAAATAAAATAAATAAATAAATAAGGAAATATGATAGAAATTAGGGTATAATTATAAATCTAATTTCTAAATAATATATTAAATCTATATTTTTAAAATCAATGGGATTAATTTGTCAATAAGAAAATTTTTGAGATTAAACGGATCATCAATTTTCAAGATGGGATTTATAAATAAAATTTTCAATTTATTATAATTTTAAAAGACATAGTATGACAGCTCATCCCAACAAAAACTTTGGTCATGGCTCCTCAACCTAGCCCACAAGGAAAATCTATCTGTTACATATTTTTCATCGACGACTAAACAAAGAGGTAAAAGGAAAATAAAAGTAGGACTTCCCATGATGTTTTTTTTTTGTAAGGTCCACTTAATTAAAGTGCTAGTTACATTAATCCTCTTCCTAATTTTCTGAAAGTTTCAATGTGGTTTTTGTACTTTGAATTTCATTAATTTAGTTCTTAAACTTTATCATTTATTTCAATTTGGTCTTTACAACTTTTCTAAAGTTTTGTTTATTTTATAGTCTTACTCCTTTAGTTTTGTTATATTATAAATTCTTTTTTTCAAAATCTATAATACAATTAGTGATTTATAACATTAACAATAGCTCTGTTTACAATTATATTTTTAAGTTGTTTGGTTTTAAAGTGCCTATAAAATGCTAGCAATTCTATAGTTATAAGTCACTATGAGCTGCATAGAAGCAATAAATATATTAAAAAAAAATATTAATCTATTTAAATAATTTTCTAATTCAGAAATATGTAACTACTATTTATTTCAGCTCTTATTTGTCTGATTAAAAGCATAAGGAGGAGTGAAACAACCTTAACACAGGCTTAATACATTAAACTACTAAAAGTAGATAAGGTCTTATAGTAATTAATCAAACTTTTGGACTGATGAGTTGGTTATTTTAGTTTTAGAGACTAAATTGATTCGTTCTTGAAAATTAAGAGACTAAAATTTTTGTAGATGAAACTATTGAGACTAACATGAAACAAGTGTCAAACTTGAGGGACTACCAATGTTTTATACCCTTAATTTAATCATGCAATCGTATTCAAGGGAATATCAAGGATGAGAAGAAATGCAATTGACCATATGGCTTGAATTAATAGAATCTCAGTATAATCTATAGTATATATTAAGTAAAAAAGTGTTTCTAAGCCTTAAGGCCTGTGAGAGCTCGAATATGTCAATCCTAATTTTCTAATTTTTTATTTTTTTTAAAAAAAAAAATTAACCTCAGCATTTATTAACTTCTCTCAACCCACAAAACTGTTTGACTTCTCTCATAATTACTGCAGTACCTTTTCCAAAACAAATAATTTGTATATTAAAAAAAATTTAAAACAAATACAAATATCTATATCTATATCTATCTATTTATTTATATCTATCTCTAACCCACAAGTTTTGTGGGAGTTCCAATATCTGAACCTTAATTTCTTAATTTTTTTGATTTTTTTTGAAAAAAAAAATACTTAACACTTATTAAATTCTTCCAAGTCTTTTTAACTTTTCCAATTTACACACTATTTTTAACTTTTTACATACCTATTGCAAATAGTGAGTTTCCTTTTTATTTTTTCCTGCTTGACTTCTCACTTCTACACTTTCAACTTTAGCATTTATTAACTTCTCTCAACCCACAAAACTGTTTGACTTCTCTCATAATTACTGCAGTACCTTTTCCAAAACAAATAATTTATATATTAAAAAAAATTTAAAACAAATACAAATATCTATATCTATATCTATCTATTTATTTATATCTATCTCTAACCCACAAGTTTTATGGGAGTTCCAATATCTGAACCTTAATTTCTTAATTTTTTTGATTTTTTTTGAAAAAAAAAATCCTTAACACTTATTAAATTCTTCCAAGTCTTTTTAACTTTTCCAATTTACACACTATTTTTAACTTTTTACGTACCTATTGCAAATAGTGAGTTTCCTTTTTATTTTTTCCTGCTTGACTTCTCACTTCTACACTTTCAACTTTAGTGAACACGTATGCAAACAGTAAGCCTTCTTTTTGTTTTCTCCTTCTTGACTTTTCCTTTTGTTTACTGTTTTAATATTGTAATTAGATAAAGCATAAAAATATTTTTGATTTGTCTAGCGAATAAAAAATTATAATTTGATTTTTTAATATGATTGAAGTTAGATAAATATAAACCCTCACAAAAAGAAAAATGTGATTATAATTAGTTGAATGATTCTTTTTTTTTAATGTGATTGTAGTTAGTTTAATAGTTCTTTTTTTCATTCATTTATTTTATTATGGGAAAAATGTGACGTTATTGTAGTTTGTTCAATGACTCTTTTTTTTAATATGATTGTTCTAGTTAGTTCAATGATTTTTTTTAATATTATTTAATTTTTTTTATTTACTATTTTAATTTTATTTTTAATATGATTGAAATTAAATAAACATAAACACTCACAAAGAAAAAAAAATGTGATTGTAATTTGTTCAATGGCTCTTTTTTTTTAATATGATTGTTGTAGTTAGTTCAATGATTTTTTTAAATGTTATTTAATCTTTTTATTTATTATTTTAATTTTATTTTTAATATGATTGAAGTTAGATAAACATAAACACTCACAAAAAAAAATGTGATTATAGTTAGTTCAATGGTTCTTTTTTTTTTTAATGTGATTGTAGTTAGTCAATGGTTCTTTTTTTCATTTATTTATTTTTTTATTATGGGAAAAATGTGATGTGATTGTAGTTTGTTCAATGATTTTTTTTTAATGTGATTTAATCTTTTATTTACTGTTTTAATGGTTTTTCTTTACAATTATTTATGAAAAAATATGATTGTAATTAGATAATATAAAAATATTTGTGATTTGATTTGATTTTTTTTCTGATTTGATTTTTAAAGTACCAATTATTGATAATGATTAGATTGTATTTTGAAAAAAAAAATTGTAATTGATTTTTTTAACTCACTGTGTTTTTTGAAAAAAAAAATTATTTTGTTTTTTTAACTATTAATTCACTTAATTTGTTATTTGATTTTTAACTGTGTTTTTTGAAAAGCAAAATGGATTGTACTCTTAAGGGTCACATAATGTACCAATTATTGATGATAAGTAAATTGTATTTTGACCCCAAAAAAATTGTAATTGATCTTTTTAACTTACTATGTTTTTTAAAAAATAAATTATTGTATTTTTTTAATTATTGATGATGATTAGGCAGCATTAAAAAAATTGTGATTTGTATGATTGAAGTTATCTCTTTTTGTTTATAATTTTATTTTTTAATATGATTGAAATTAGATAAATATAAACACTCACAAAAAGAAAAATGTGATTGTAGTTTGTTCAATGGTTCTAAATAATCTTTTTTATTTACTATTTTAATGGTTATTTTTTTCAATTATTTTTTTTTATTATGAGAAAAATGTCAATGTAGTTAGATAGCATTAAAAAAATTGTGATTTGTATGATTGAAATTATCTCATTTTGTTTATAATTTTATTTTTTAATATGATTGAGGTTAACTCACAAAAAAGAAAAATGTGATTGTAGTTTGTTCAATAGCTTTAAATAATCCCAATCTGAATTTTCTAAATTTTTTATTAAAAAAATAAGCAACATTTATTGATTTGGTCAAAATCCCCTGATCAGCATTTATTAACTTTTTTCAATCCACATGTCTTTCCACATGTCTGCATTTATTGATTTGGTCAAAATCCTTTGATCAGCATTTAAAATCCCCTCATACAAATAATTATAGATACAATCTGTGTATAGTTACTGCAGTACCTTTTTCAACTTCTCTCATATACTATGATTAGTGATAAGATTGTTAAATTATTTTTATAAAAAATCGTAAAAAAACATAATTTATATATTAAAAAAAATCTAAAACAAATATAAATATCTATAATTATCCCGTGCATAGCACGGGTGATAGGCTAGTAATTCACTTAATTCAAAGGGGAAAAAATATAAAAATGGTATAATAAAATGATAATAATAATTTAGCAAATTTTAGCATGTTAATAAACGAGTTCGGATTTGTTAAAATTAAAGATCTCAACTTTATGAGTAAAGTTGGCGCATTGTGAGACTAATCTGTATCAATATCAAATATTTAAATTGTTCATCTTATATAAAACAAGTTGAAAAGAATATGGATGCAAAAATTTAAATTAATCAGATATAAGTAATCACATTATCAAATTGCATATATATTGTAATAAATGAACAGTTTATTCTTAAATTCATATAGATCGTATAAATAAAAATGATCTAATACTATGACAATCAATATTGAATCAATTTAATATTTTGTATTTTTTAATTTTGTTAATTAATTGTATAAGATGAACGATTTAAAGCAAGGTGAGTCCAAATTAATCTGATAATTGATCAACTTCAAATTTTCAATTTTAGCAAATCTAAACTCTTAATAAACTATGTTAGCCTCCGTTTGGGAAGTGGGTTGGCTTTTTGGCTTTTTGGTTATTTTAGCCTGGGCTTAAAAGCTTGGTTTGGGAAGGGCTTTTTGGCTTTTTAGCTTTTTTGAGTTTTTTTGTGAGAAAAGAATGTAATGATTATGGGTTTGATGTGATGTTTTGTTTGTTATGGCTAAAATAGCCTATTTTATTTTTTGTGACTAAAATAGTCAAAAAAACCCAAACCATGGCTTCCCAAACGAAGCCTTAATTGTCTCTCTCACACACACACACAAACCAATTTAATTCTCTCTCTCTCTCTCTCTCTCTCTCTCTCAAAACAGGAAACTCTCACACACACACACACACACACACACACACACACACACACACACACACACACACACAGCGTCAATTGCTTTGTTGGACCACATTGTCAATGTGTAGGATCCACTCTATTTATTGACACATGTTACAGAAAACTACGTTGTTAATGTGTAGGATCCACTCTATTTATTGAGACATGTTACATAGAACTATATCAGAAGGGAAGTTTTAGGTCTCGTCTGGGAATAGATTATTTTAGTAATTTTTTGACTTTTTACAAAAAAATATACAGAAAAGTAGAGAGGTAATGTGACTAATTTTAGTTGACTTTTTGACTTTTTAGCTAAAATAACCACTCTCCAAACAAGGCCTTAGTAACAAAATAAAAACTAAGTTTTTAACCAAAAAGTCATTACGCGTGGTCAAATGATTTTTATGTTTTTTTACACGTTAATTTTTTTTTTTTTTGTAAAAGATAAAAATAAAAAATTACTAAAATAATAAATCCCCAAACGAGTCTTAAATCTAAGTGTGTTTGCACTTTTAAAATTGTGTCTAAGTCCATTAAAACTAAGGGTCAATTACATTTTGCCCTGTTGTGATGTAACTCAAAAATACGTTGCTCCCTTCAAGTTTATAAATATATACATAACCTTCTTATAATTTGGAGTAAAGTGCAAAATCTAATTTTGTTATTAATTTTAGCCAAAAGTCTGTATTTCCATCTCTTTTTTCTTTTCTTTTCTTTTTTTGCTTTTTTTTAATTTTCTTTTCTATGCCATTACAACATACCATAATTTTTCTCACACCCTATTTTCTTGGCTTTCCTTTCCTTCATTTCCTTATTTTCTACTTCCTCTTCTTCTACCTCACAAGCACCACTAGACTCCACCATGACTAGAGAGTTTACTTTTTCCCTTATCATTTTCTCTCATTCAACTTCGTGTAGCAACAAGAAGAAACATACCATCCACCATTACCACACACTCACTCTCTCTCTCTCTCTCTCTCTCTCTCTCTCTCTCTCTCTCTCTCTCACACACACACACACAGAGATAGATATCATTTGTCGCAATTCATAGTAAGAGGGGGATTTGTTCCAAACATATGGACCAAGCAAAATCATATTTGGGTTGTTGTCCTGGACCACGCAACTGAGGTAGCCTGAGGCTCGGATGTTGGACCAAGATGGCTAGTAGGCTTGGGCCATGGACTGAGCTAGGTGAAATGATGTCACTGCTCTCAACCAAGCTAGGTACTTTAGTCGTGCTTTGAAGTGAATCGGGATTTGCCTGGGCGAATGAATGGAGCTTAACCAAGGCTGAAGGTTGTGAGCCGAGCTAGTTAAGCACATTAGGTATAGACAAGCAAAAGTCAACTCCACCCCGAAGGTTAGTCGAGGTTAGACCAAGCTGGAGTTAGATCGGCCAAAGATAACTCGGCAGGCATGTGCTATGTGGCCCAATTGGAAATGTTGGGAGACGAACCCACCAATAGTACATATCAATATCGTTTGGATTTTTAGTTATTGTTGTTTGGCAATATTGACGCGCACACATGTAAGGAAATGAGAGGATAGTACATTCACTCGTTCAAGAAAGGACGGGCAAGGTAATGCGTGCACAAACTATATAAACCGCGCGGCACCTCCATGCAAAAGGTTTGCAATATCTTACACTGAGCTCTACTTACTTTCCTTTTTCTTTCGAACAATGCTAGCTTGACCGTTGGAGAGATTTTTCGACAATACACATGCCAGGTAACTTACCAGAGTTGAGTTTCCAGGTAGTACAATGTCGTTCTGAGCAACGCAGAGCTTAGTCGCGAGTATGAAAATAAAGAATATTTACTTCCCCGTACAATTGGCATCATCTGTGGGAATCATGACATTCAAAACCCTGTCCTCCAAGCTCTTCTAATCAACTGTAATAGCGAACAATAATGACCTTCCGATGTTCGCAATTGATAGAATAACACCAAAGTTCGCCAGGAAACGCGACGACTTGCCCTCCATTCCACCAATGGTAGGACTAGAGACCTCCGCACGATGGCGACCTAGAGATGCGTATGACAAATGCACAAGGAGCTCAAAGCACTCTCAGTGCCCTGAAGGGCACTAGCAATGACAAGGGATGTACACCCAGCACTTGGAGAGTAGGCTGAAGGACCAAGACGCTATCATTCGAAGGATAGCGATAAAGATAAAGGCCATGAAGCGATAGCTGAAAGGAAAAGGCATAGCTGGAGTGGAGACCCACAGTTAGAATGCCCAATCCCATTGTTCAGGCAGTTAGAGGAGGTGAAAGACACATTCAGTCTCTATAACCAGGAGTTACAGAATCTGCAATTTTGTGTCGCCACCAAAGAGGTCCTATACACGAGCTAGTAGCTATCGCCTCTCACATCCGACTATGACATCCAGATACACTAATTCCGCTCGTTGGGAGGACCTAAGGGACATCTTAGAAGAGTGAGCATGCCGGAGAGAGACACAGAGGGCGCCGATCTTGCAGAGGTTAACCCCCAGAGTGTTGTAATGCCGCCGCTACGTGTTGTGGTAAATGCACCAGCGGATAAAGTCTTGGCAAGATTGAGCGCCACTATTTTTTTCCCTGAAATTGAGAACACGCCACTTTTCGCCAACTTCCACCAATCAAAGTTCACACTCTGTGTTGGGAAAACAGATCTGTACATGCACGCCAGCCATTTTCGACAGGTCATGGTTGGGCATAGATAGATTGATGCCTTGATGTGCCTTATTTTCCTATCGAGTTTGGGTGAATTGGGCCTAAAAAAGTTCGAGAGGTTGTCGGAGGAAACTATCGAGAGATAGCAATGGCTAGCGAAGCCGTTCATCACTAGATTCAAGATGAACACAAAAACACCAAAAAAAGTCGATCATTTTTTGGTTGAGAAAATGTTATCGGGAAATTCATTAAGATTCTTGATTGCCTCATAAACTTGGCAATCGCTTAATACAAACGCAGTCTTCCAGTCGGACATAGGTTGAGGGACTCACTTACAATGAATCAACCCATAATGATGGAGATATTGATAAAAATAACCAACGAACACATTAGAGTTAAGGATGACGCGATCACAGCTACCGAGAAGACAAATCAGGTAATGACAGACAAAATGTTACAAAAAATGTTCATGCAATCGGATAGGAAAATAGTCGTCCTAACAACCGCGAAAGAGATCAAAATCGTGATGCCAACTATAATAACCAGGATAAAAGTCATAACAACAACTAGGATAATAACCACCATGACGTGGAGGACGATGCCAAAAGAAAGTTGAAGGCACAGACCGGCATCGCCATAGTTTTCAAAACACCGATTTATCGTATATTAAGCAAAATCCGTGACGAGGCATACATTCGGTGGCCAACCAAGTTAGGGGACGCTTAGAGAGGGGATTTAACCCAAGATACTGCTCCACTTACTATGAAGAAAATGGGCATTGCATCGAGAATTGCATGCCTTTGAAGTAACACTTAAAGGAATTAGTTGTGGCGGGACACTTAGATCGGTATATAGATGGCGGTGTAAGAGCAGCACCACAAGCGTAAGCTAAGCCTAATAGCCAGCTATTTTAGATGCTCCCTTCTATGGGGTCATCAACGTGATCCATGGGATCATCAAGGACTTTGATATCAGGCAAATTCTGATCGACCAAGGTAGTTCGGTCGAGATCATATATTATGACACCTTTAAGCAACTCCAGTTAGAGGACAAAGACTTAGCGCCAACAACTTCACCTCTGGTTGGCTTTGACTCATCGCTAGAATGGCCAGTTGGAAAGATCATACTACCGATCAAAGCGAGGTCAATAAACAAGCAAATGGAGTTCTGGGTATTGAAGGTGCCCTCCACTTACAACCAGATTTTGGGCAAAGGATGGCTTCAAGCCATGCAAGCAGTGGCACCAACTTACCACCAAGTGATGAGGTTTTGTTCTACAATCGGGCTAATAAAAGAGGTTTTTGAGACCAAATAATGGCCAAAATGTTTTGTGGTAGTAAATGGAAGTCGAGCTACCAAAGGCTTCATATAAATAATTGAAGGACCGAAGAACAAAAAGGTCCAAGATGATGTCAGCAAAAAAAACTAAAGAAAAGGCCATTAAGAACTTGGTCACAGTACGAATTGATGAAAATGATCCGAGCAAGTTCTTTTTTGCTTGGATCATCTTTGTCTTACCATGAATGGTTAAAAATTGTGAATTTTTTGGTTTCTAACATAAAATTATTTGTATAGATGTCTTATGACATGCTTTGCATCAATCTAAACTTTATTTCCCACCAGTTAAATGTCTTCCCGAACACCCGACCAATCATACAATGGGTGCGGCAATTAGCCCTGCATCACGTCGAGGTAGTAACGAAAGAAGTTAAGAACTTGTTGGAAAGTAGGGGCGACCAAAGAGGTGCATTATCCCTGATGGATCTCTAATACGGTGGTGGTGTCAAAAAAGAATGAGAAGTGACAAGTTTGCGTTGATTATAAGATGGTCAACAAAGCTTGCCCTAAAGACAGCTTCCCACTACCCAGAATTGACCAACTGGTGTACATAACTGTCGGGCACAAAAGGCTCGGTTTCCTGGACGAGTATCATGGTTATCATCAGATCTCCATGTATGAACTAGACTAAGATGTTACCTCCTTCACAACCCTAAGGGGATTGTTTGTTACAAGGTTATGGCTTTCGGCCTAAAAGACGCGAGGGCCATCTTCCAAATAATGATCACCAAGATGATTGCTCCCTTAGTCGGCCGAACTATGGAGGCTTACATCGATGACATGGTGATCAAGAGAAAATCTAAGTTTGATTATTTGGGCCTCACTGAAATGTTTGACATTCTCAAGCATCATAAGAGTCTCCTGAATGCTTTCAAGTGTGCCTTTGGTGTGGGATCTAGTAAGTTCTTAGGCTTTTTGGTAACTAACCAGGAATAGAGGTCGATCCCTTCCAAATCAAAGCTATACAAGAACTAGGACGGTCAAATTCCTAAAGGGACGTGTAACATCTTACCGGAATGGTAGCTGCGCTTAATAGATTTATTAGTCGGTCATTAGATCATTGTCACCTTTCTTCCAACCCCTAAAATTGAAGTTTTCCTAGATTGACGAATGCGACAAAGCATTGGCGAATCAAAAAGCATACTTATCTTCCACTCCACTCCTTGTGATGCAAAGCCTGGTGAATAACTCTTTCTTTATCTAGCTGTCTCCCAGCACGCCGTCAGTGCAGTGCTTGTTAGGGCCAAGGGAATACAACGGGTGTGTTTAGTTTGTGTTTTGAGATAAATTTTCAAAAAAAAAAAAATTAGAGAGAGAGTTTAGAAATTTTTTTGGTATGTTTAGTTGTATATTTTGAAAATAGTCTTGGAGTTTGGGAATTTGGGATGATTTGATATTTTGTTGTAGTTGAGTAGATGTGTGTGAAAGAAAAAGTGATTGAGAATGAAAGAAGAAAGAGAAAAAGTGATTGATTGATGTATAATAGAGAGAGAAGTAATTTTGGAATTTTTTTGAGGAAATTTGTCACCTCTAAAAACATGTTTCAAAACACAAGCCAAACACACCCAACATCTCCTAATCTTTTACGTGAGCAAAACATTGCTCCCTGCGGAGTCGAGATACTTACCACTGGAGAAGCTTGCTTTGGCACTTATGATGACTTCCAGAAAGTTAGCCCACTATTTTCATGCTCACACAATAGCAGTGCTAATAGAATTTCTATTGAAAGCCTTATTTGAGAGAGTAGATTTTTCCAGTCAGATCTTGAAATGGGTAGTCAAGTTAGGACAATTTAACGTCAAATTCCAGCCCAGAACCACAATAAAAGCTCAAGCATTGGCAGATTTTGTTATCCAGTTCACTCTTAGGACTTATCTGATTTGTCGGGTTAACTTTTCAAAGGCAACTGCGCAAACAAGGGTAGGTGTTGTGGTAGTTGCCCGACCTACCACCATCTTACAAAGTGATTTGCCTCAGTCAGCTACGCAAAAGGAGATAGGTGTTGCAGAAGTGGCACAACCTACCACTACTCTACAAATTTAAGAACAACCGCAAGCAGAAGAACCTGGCAATATGTTAGCGAGTTTGGAAGTAATAGAACAACCTACTAGACCCAATGATGTATCGTTGGAGGGGAAGGAGGTCATGCGAGTCGTGTATGCCAATAACGGTATGCCAATAAAGGAAATGGTAAAGCAATCGAGAAAAGAGATAGTCGCACAGCCAACAACGCCGAGCAAAAAAGTTATAGAACTCCCAGATCTCAAGAAATCTCAAGACCCTTTAGAATGCTAGAAGTTGTTTGTTAAGGAAATATGGAAAATCTTCGTTGATAGAGCCTCAAACAGGCATGGTGTCTAGCCAGGCGTCATTTTGATTTCATTAGAGGGACTGATCGTGGACCACGCAATTACACTTGGGTTCCCAACATTAAACAATGAGGCCAAGTATAAAGCATTGCTAGCTGGGCTAAAAAGCGCCCTCAGAATGAAAGCAACTGAGATAATGGTCTACAACAGCTCCAAACTCATTGTCAACCAAGTCTCTGGGGAATACGAAGCAAAAGATAACAAAATGGCCAAGTATCAGATGCTAGTAAGAGAGGAAATCAAGAAGTTTAAAATAATAAGGGTAGAACAAATTGGCCACGATGGAAATAGCAGAGCAAATGAACTAGCCAGTCTAGCCTCAATGGCAGACAAGTAAAAGCCCAACCATTTATTGATAGAGTTCTTACTAAGGCCCAGCATTGAAGAGCCTGAACAAGCCACACTGAACTGGGACCTTCTTGGATAGATCCAATCATAATTTTTCTGAAGGGCAAAATTTTGCCCACTGAAAAGAAGGAAGCTAACAAGACTAGGGCCAAGTCAGAGCAATTTTAGCTCTCTTTATCTAGGGCCTTGTATAAAAAAATCTTTTACCAGGCCATACCTGAAGTGGGTCCACCCCAACAGGTTGAAGCATTTTTGTTCGAAATTCACAAAGGCATATGAGGGAGTCACATAGGGGGGAGATCATTAGCATACCACGCTATTTCACAAGGTTATTGGTGGTCATGCATGCAGGCTGACGTGCATAAATATGACCGAAAATGCGAGAAATTTCATAAATTTGCCCACCAAATTCATCAACTGGACAGAGAATTCTTACCCATGACGAGCACTTGGCCATTTGCTCTTTGGGGACTGGATATAGTGGGGCTGCTGCCTGTTACCCCGGGCGAAAGTATTTTATAGCAACAATAGACTACTTCACTAATTGGGTAGAAGTTGAACCCTTGGCATTGATCAAAGAGAAGGATGTAAAGAAGTTCATATAGAAAAACGTAATAACTCGGTTTGGTGTCCCGAAGGATTTAATCTTAAATAGTGGCATGCAATTAGACGGCAAACTCCTTAGAGGATCCTATAAAGAATTAAAGATAGAATTCTACAATTCCACACCGGTTTACCCCTAGTCGAATGGTCAAGCTGAAGCCTTGGCCAAGACAATTCTATTAAAGAAAAGGTTAAAGAAGGCTAAAAGGAAATGGGTTGAGGAATTGCCCAATGTGCTTTGGGCGTACCGAACAACACCTAGGCGTTCAACTGGGGAAACTCCTTTTGCCTTACCCTGTGGCATGGAGGAAGTCATCCTACTTAAAATTGGCATGCCAACCATTCGAAATGAGAACCTTGAGCCAGACTTGAATAGGGAGGTCATTGTCTTGGAACTGGACCTCGTTAAAGAAATGAGGAAAAAATTGCTAGTCCACATCGCGACTTATCAACAAGAGTTGGCAAGAAAATACAACAAAACCATGCACCCTATGCAATTCAAAATAAGGGATTGGGTCATGCGCAAGGTGATGGACAACACTCTAGTATCGGGAGAATGAAAATTAGAGGCGAACTAGGAGGGACAGTACAAAGTCACCGGTCTAGCAGGCAAAAGAGCATATCACTTTGAGAACTTCAATGGCCAAGCCATACCCAGACCATGGAACACAACTAACTTTAAGTTGTTTTATTTCTAATTCCACTCTTGTAATACTTGAATGTAATTCCTCCCACTTGTGATGTAATTCTCCCCCACTTGGTGTAATGAAAAAAACATAACATCTTAATTAATTGTGTTATCACATTCTTTTTTCGTAGTTTAATGTAATAGCACGGTCTAAGGGGCAACTGATTACCAAATTATCCCTTTAATGTTTCCCTACCGAGCGGTTTTTGCTCAGCCAGGCAAAAAGTGATTGCCGAGTAGACTTATCTCAGCGAAACGAAAAGATACCAAGAATTTATTGCGGAGCAAATTTAGCTCGATAAGGTAAAAAGATTTGACAAATAAAAGTTGATGTTTTGTTCAACATAAAGCTCATTAGCAGGCTGATTTAGCTCGGTAAAATAAAAGTTGATGTTTTGTTCAACTTAAAGCTCCTTACTAGACTGATTTAGCTTGGCAAGACGAAAGTTGATGTTTTGTTCAACTTAAAGTTCCTTACTGGGCTGATTTCTCTTGGCAAGACGAAAGTTGATGTTTTCTTTAACATAAACTCCTTGTCAGGCTAATTTTGGTCGGCCAGATAAAAGTTGATGTTTTGTTCAACTTAAAGCACCTTGCTGGGCTATTTTTGCTCTGTAAGACGAAAGTTGATATTTTGTTCAACTTAAAGCTCCTTACTGGGCTATTTTTGCTCGGTAAGGAGAAAGTTTATTTTTTGTTCAGCTTTAAGGTTTATCTGCCAAGTTGTCTTTACTCGGCAAGTGAAAGTTGATGCCTTACTTAACTTCAGATTTCTTAACCGAGTTGTTTTAGCTCGACAAGCTAGAAGTTTCCGTTTTGTTCAGCTTTTAGATCTCTCTGCCAAATTGTCATTGCTCGACAAGCCAGAATGGATGATCCCCTCTTTGCATATTTCAAAATGAACGTCTGTCGGCATATCGTAATCTTTCTTTATCTCTTCCATTACCCCGGCGTTGCAACCAAGAAGCAATAATGCCCCATGGAGCACAGTTCGACTCAATGCCAAACTAATTTATATGATTTTGCTCAGCAAATCATGGTGGCCTAATGAGTAATGACTACTTAATCTTTAAGAGTTAATGGTTGTGTTGGTGTGTTTGGTTCCCTAAGATTCTACATGGTGGAAAATCAAAATTAAGTGCATGTACAAGTGTTAGCATGCAAATGAGCTAGATTTTAGCTCGGTGCCACAAATGAATGTTTTAGTTTGGTCGTGTGCCTAAACAGCTCGGTTAAGGGGTTCTAGCTTGGTTTTCTCTCTCATAAATGTCACAAATGCGAAGTTTGCCCAGTTGTGTTGGGTTTTTGGATAAAAAATAGGATCTTTGCCTGATTTGGCCTATGTGTTCATCTCAAAAACTGAACTGTGCACCGAGAGATAGAGGATTAGAGATTGATTAAACTCCTAAGATGGTTCAAGAACCTGGTTTACCTAGATTTGTAGTGGTTTTAGATACAATTACTTCATTTTAGAGTATGAACATCGAAGTTGGGGCCTAAGAACACCATGAATAGCAATGAAAAAAACTTGAGAGTTTTAGGGTTTGAAGAACTTACAACTCAGGGCACTGAACTGAGATCCGATCAAGGAGAATGCTCCCCTGTGGACGACGATTCGATCAATGCCAGAAATGGATAGTTCCTAACACAGATGATACAAAAATGGCAAGGTAAGCTCTGATCTCTAAGGTTTGTAGTCGTCAAAGAAGATGCAAAGTAAGTGTTGTATATAAATGAGGCAAACAAGCGTGATAATTTGAATTTTGGGAAATAATACACGATGGCTGAATCGAACATACAGATCCATTTAAGAGATGCCACGTGTCCACAAAGAGACGTGATATTAGTTGTTGGGGAGTGTGCCGTTCTGGAGATGAAAGGTATCTAGACCAAGCATAGCTGGAACCCTGGTAGGGGATTTTGTCGGCAGAATAAGGTAATTCTAGTCATGAAGACACAGACGGAATTAAGAGGAAATTGAAAGAGGGATTTGTGCCGAACACATGGACTGAGCACAATCATATTTGGGTCGTTGTCTTGGACCGCGCAACCAAGCTAGCCTGAGGCCCGGATGTTGGGCTAGGCTGGCTGGTAGGCTTAGGCCATAGGCTGAGCTAGGTAAATTGATGACTTTGCCCTCAACTCGGCTAGGTACTTTAGATGTGCTTCGGAGTCAAGCGAGATTTGCCTTGACCAATGAATGGAGCTTAATTGAGCTGAAGGTTGTAAGCCGAACCAGTTAAGCACTTTTGGTACATACAGGCAAAAGTCAGCTCGGCCCCAAAGGTTAGTCGGGCTTAGACAGAGCTAGAGTTAAACCGACCAAAGATAACTAGGTAGGCATGTGCTACGTGGCCCAATTGGAAATATTGGGAGGTGAACCCACCAATACTACACGTCAATATCATTTGGATGTTCAGTTAATGTTGTTTGGCAATACTGACACGCATATATGTAAGGCACGGAGTGGAACGACCTGATAATTGATACCTTATTACTACATGGGCTTACAAATAAAATGAGTTATGACAACAAGTTAGACCATTACGTAGTTCCATTCCATAATTTCAAAAGTTATATCTTCCCTGTTGAACTATTGGAGTGATTACATCATTGTCAAATACGTTCATCAAAAGAATAAATAGTTCAAAATGCAAGAGATAATTCAAAATATCATGCCCTAAGAGCTCATATCTTTTCAAGGATTTTCCTTGAATATGCAAAAAATGGAGTTCTATCTCCAGCACCAAAATATAGCGCGAGGGTTCAACACATGGCACATAAACAAACCTCCGTGCTCCAATCCAAAAATACATCTCGATGCCAATTGCTTTGGTAGCACATCAACATCATTCCCTGAAAGGTTGTTAGTTTTGGGAGTGAACAATTACCCAGTAGGAAATACCATTAACAGGTTATATAATTAATCAAAATATATATGATCATGCCATGTAAGAGATGAGAAAAAACCCAAGGTCATTCCTTTCAAAAACCATGATGCCAAACTATGTAATGTCAATAACAAATTCTAATCCAAAACGTAGGGTATAAATACCCTATGACGTCCCAATATAAGAGTTGTAAACCACAAAATACATTATGTATATGTATATAGAAAATAATCTCACATTTACCGACTCTAAAAACGGTGGGGCGTTAGGCACCCAAGACCTTATTCTTCCACATTTGCTAACTCCAAAAATGGTAGGTTCATGGACATCCAAAATCATGTTTTTTACATTTGCCAACTCTAAAAACGGCAAGCTCGTGAACAAAATAAAATCTTTCCTACATTCATCCAGCGATATGCACAAGACAAGGCAATTGGGCAACTTGACTCACCATGCGGGTACCAAATATAATACACAACACAATTCCAAAACTTGACTCACTATCCGGACTCATACGCTATTTACTCCATTTCCAATGCTTTCCAATTAGTATCAATTTAAAACCACCAAGTATAATTAATAAATGAATATGATGCATGAATTTTCAAAATCTCAATTTTTCCTAAGGTAGCTTCAATTCACAATAATTCAATTATTTAAACATTCACAATTTAAGAGATTCTCCAAGTCAAATTTTCACCATCTCAAGGATTTGTTTCAAGATGTTCTCAAGATCCATATCTTAACACCAAAGTCAATTCACACATACAATTTCAAGATTTGAACACCAATTGAGTCACATTCTTTACATTGAACAACTTTAAAAACTAGGCTTTTGTCACGACCCAAACCCGGCCCTATGGGTTTAGCACCGTAACCGGCCAGTAATCCGAGATTACCGAAGGCCTGCTTAACAGTAGTACAGTAAAACAGAGTACAGGGCCTGGCGGAAGCCAATACAGTAATTAAACAATGCCCAATGAGCTGTGACAGTCTGTATGCAAAAAGACTTTCCATACATATATACATAATCAGTACAGAGCAGTATGCACAATATATACAATCATTCAGACTAGGGACTTCATCCCTTACATGACAGTACAGTAAACATTCAGTCTATACAATCCATTCGGTTATTACAAAACAGTAAGACAGTACAGGAGGGGGAATCCTAAAACACCCCTAAGCCTTAGCATGATAGGCTCGGAACCTCGCAGTGAGGCACAGTAGTTGGCTTGACAAAACTGGAGTAACCCTGACGCTCCTAGCCGCGGTCTGGTGCCTGAACACCTACATATATATATGAGCAGTGAGCTAAAGCCCAGTGAATAACATAATGCGTAAAGAGGTTAAGAATGAATGTCCTTACAGTATGAAAACAGTTCATTTAAACAGTATTCCAGTTGTTCAGTCAGTACAGTCATATGTGGTACACCCATTAGCATAACAGTACAGTAAACAGTAGGTCTTAAAGACCGAGCAGTAAGTGATGGCCATCAGTCAGTAACAGTAGTGGTTCCAGCAAGGGAACCGACAGAGATCTCTGTAACAGTAATAGTAAACAGTAGGTGCTAAGGATGCCACAATACAGTTCAAAATATAGGACATACATTCATTCAATTAACAATAATCAGTTCAGAAAACAGTACAGTTCAGTTGTTCAGAAGATAATCATTTGTGAACATATCTTTACACAATCGTTACTCACAGAGTTTGGGCTACAGTATGCTAGAGCGTGCCTCCCGTCTCCAACCCAACACAGTTAGCAGATTGAACACACTAAGCTACACAGCTGGGAAATGTAATAACTTAATCCCTAATTTGCCTCGGTGTGTTCTACATCTATGCCCTCAATAAGATGTCTTAAACTAGGCCTAAGAATGCCTAGAATGGGATGAGGATGCAAAGATGTACTCAAAAAGCAATTTCAGAATTTTCGGAAAACAGGGGTCACGCTCGAGCGTAGGTCACTCCGCTCGAGCGGACATACAGACAAAGGTACCCGCTCGAGCGTTCTGCAAAAACAGTCAAAAGTGCTGGATGGGTGGAATCTCCGCTCGACGGACGCTCGACGCCCGCTCGAGCTTGAGACACATGATTCCGCTCGAGCGCCCAATCCTCCGCTCGAGCGGACTGTAAAACAGTGCAGAGATACTGGATGCTCGGATTCCACGCTTGAGCGGCACTTCCCCCGCTCGAGCGGAAGTGCAAAATCTGGAAATTCCATATTGCACCTCCAAGCCAAAAACCAAGTTCAAAAGCATCAAAACCGATCCTCTTGGGCTAATTTCTGGGAAAACACTTGTAAACACATGGAATAACATGATTCAAAACTCAATTTGAGAAATCAAAGCCCAAGGGTGTTTAATTCAAATCCAATATCAAACCAATTTTCAAGAACAATCCTCAAACATGACATGCATGATCTTCAAATAACTTTCAAGCTTCAAAAACATGCTCTAGTGAGCCAATTGATTCACAAACAAGATGAAAACATGGCCTACGCTCAAAACATGGACATGCATGTGACAATTTGCCATGAACTCAACTCAAAATCCAACAATACTAACATGCATGCATGAATTATGCTCTATTTCAACATGCTATAACTAATCCATGGCTCAATTCTCAATTTTGACATGAATCATGCAAGAACAAGATAACAAGAGGGTAATTACTCTACCTTAGGTCTCCAATGCAAGACTATGAGCTCAATTAAGCAATCTACACTTCAATTCTCCAAGCAATTCTACAAGTGAACTCAGGTCTCTCACTCCCTCTCTCTCTAAATTCGGCTGAGTGCTCAAACAAGGCTGAGGAAATGTTTTGATTCAAGTGTGGTGTAGCTCAATATGCCTAGGTAGTGGCCCACTAGATGGCTTAATGGTAATTAAGTCCAAAACTTGCAATTAACTCATTTTAATGTAATTTAATCATACCTAATCAGTTTTCAGATAAATATACCATAAAATCACATTAATTATGAGGATCATGAAACATCAATCAATTCCCGGTTCGGCCGCCGATAAGGCCTTCAATTAGCAGTTTAAACATAACACGGGAACAGATCATTCAAACAATCAACAGATAGAATACAGATTAACACTCATACTCAGTCAATTCAGTTCCAGTTTTCAGTCAGTCAGTTCAGTACTTTAATCA